>CAAKHB010001956.1:0-20608 GCA_901007665.1 Aeoliscus strigatus | reverse complement strand
TCATTTCGGTTCGGTTGTGCACTGGTATTATTCACATATGGCCAGGGATGGCCAGTGGTGGTTGAAAATACACGAAATGAGCAGTCAAAGCAAAATCCGACGGAAAAGCAAAAATCGACAGAACACCTAGCAGGGTTTCATCTATGGTTTCATCACACACAGAGGAAGTAGCTGCTGTTTCTGTGGATGAATGGCTTTTCATCTGTCACGTGTAAAATACTTTTTGACTTTGGGACTGAACTCACACGATCACTAAGAATAAAGTAAAACACATTGAAGAGTTTTGTTAGTCTATTTGACGAACAGGTTAGCAGGGTTGGTGCTAATCTAAGTACTAAAGTTTATCAGAGCATCAAACAGAACGAAGGACTGTAAATAATCGTCATCATGGATTTATCGAGCTATTGATTTGGAAAACATGCAGTCCACTGAGGGAGGATCCTTTGTGAAGGAACAATTTCCAGGAAACTGACAGAATATATAGAGTAAATACATTCACCTGGATGGTTGAATACATTTGAACACTTCGGCAGATTACCTGTTCAGCACATACATAAAACCACATTTAATGCTCCTTTACCATGAAAAGCAATGAGTGCAGAAGAGAGATATGTGATAAAAAAAGTTGTTCTAGCTGACGTGGTTTGACGACCCGATTCCCACCAGCAGCGCCACCAGGAGGCTGAAGTCTCCCATGAAAAACAGAGTGACCAGCAGCGCGGAGCATCTAACCTGTGGTGAACAAACCACTTTCATTCATGTTTTTCATTCACTTTCATCCACTCGAATCTTCATTGCTCTTACCGCTGCAGAGTCCACAGGAGATGATCCAAAGAGAAGAACATGAAATATTACTATTGTCCAGAAAACTCAGATTATATTTGTAAAGAATAAATAGTCATCGGTCACACAAATAACAAAAGAGAAAGAATAAAAATAAGCGTTTACCTTCTCCATAAATCTTTAATAGGATGTCTAACAGGATGAAAAAGAGAGCTTCCCAGCCGACCAGAGCTCCCATCACTTTTATCAGCCAGTGGTCCACAGAGCTGTCAATCAAGGTCAGGCCGGTGAATATGGCCGCCGCTGAGAAGAAAGCACAAGACATTTGCCCAAGACTGTGTCTGAAATCACTCCCTACACCCTATCCCCAGACTCCTGAGGTCAGACTACTCCCCCTCCTGGGGAAACTCGGGCACAGCACAGTCTACTGTCTCGTGTTGATGCGATCCCAGTGCATTGTGGTCTATATTGTCCTGATCAGTGACCATCGGTTGTTCATTACTTTTTGTAATGTGAGACACTTTTAGTGGACTATATAGGGTAGATGGATGATCACTAAGGATTCACACACCACTACAAAATGGCGTATCCACTGTATAGTGCACTATGGAGAGAGTAGGGAGTCATTTCGGACACAGCCAAAGAGTCTCCAGATGCTCATAGTCAGAAGAACTCACCGGCTAATGTCTTTATCAGCAGTGCAGTCACAGCGTGAGAGCAGCTGAAGAGGAACCTCCTGTGTACCAAAGACCAGTCAGAGAACATGTCAGGACCGACTGTACACATCCGTTTTCTTCATGTTGGTGTGTAAACAGACAGTAAAATCCTGTCTGTTTCTTTAACCGTTGCTGCTGTTAAGTGACATGTGAAGGTCAGTCAGCCGCTCACAGTGAATGTTGTGGTCCACAGCGGAGGAAGGCCAGCGTGGGCTGGAGGACGGACAGGACCAGAACGAGGCAGCCCAGCACAGGATGGATTCCCTGGACACAGAAACACTGACTGGCCTCTCGTCTCGTCTGCATCAAACAAAGCTGCGCCTACAACATGGGAGCTTGTCACTGACCCCTGACCAGCTCTGGATGTGGGTGAAGGGGAGGACGAAGGCCGTTGCCGTGGCTGCAACCGTCACACTCATCACACCAACGTGGACCTGGAGACGCACCGACACACTCTGGAGTAAAGGGGGATCGACATACAAGCTGTGTTCTACGTTGGGTGTGTGTCGCCGTCTCACCACGAACCAGACATCTTTGCCCAGCAGCGTCTGGCCCTTTGCCACCCCTTTCATGTACCGGGGCACCATCATTCCCAGCGTCCCCAAGGTCGTCCAGGCAACCAGCATCAGTGCTCCTGAGTCGCAGTCAGGCCAGGTTGTGAACAGATAAAGTGCATTTTTGTTCAGTGAGTTGACAGTCAGGCAGCAAACTGGACCAGTCGGGATCTGGTTGATTAGCTGAGCTCACCGTGTGCTCTGATGATTGCCGACCGCCCCAGTGCTCCGACACACTGAGGTCTGGAAACGTCCACTTTGTTCGCACTGATGAACGTTCCAGAATGGAACTGGATCTGACCTGTTGGGACACAGGCGGTTTGTTCAGACAGTCACACAGGGGTCACACAGGGGTCAGGAATCATCACGTGTGAGTGCTGGAGTGATGAAGACGGATTAGAATCTTTTCTGGTAAAGCGTCCCACACCAGTGGCACTTTGGGTTCTTTCTTTCATGTGATTGTGATGTTTACCGCTGCTGCTGCTCAGCCCGTGAGCGAACATGAGGTGGTAGGTGCTGGGGGGGGCACTGGTCCTCTGGGTGGTGATACGGTTGAGTGAGGAGAAGGAACAGCTGATCACTCCGTCCACCGATGAAGCTCTTATATCAGACACATTTCCCTGGTGGAGAGAACATTCTAACATCAGCACACACGCACACATGCATGCACACACGCACAAAGGTGGTATGAAGGAGACGTTACCAGTGGAAGGGTTTGTGGAGGGGTCGGTCCCGTGGAGAAGACATGCTGCAGCCACACCCGACCGTTAGCGTCTTTGGAGCAAACGTAAATGTCATCATTCCCCTGAAGAACAGACAATAAATGATGCTGATGAATGACTGAATCACCCTGTCATCATCTGTGATCGCATCAGTCACGTTACCATCATCTGATCGTCTGAGAAGCCGAAGGACACGTATCCATCGGAGGGACCTGTCAGCTCGAAGTGGATGGCGTCGTGAGGAGACAATATGGCCGCCGACATGAAGTAACAGCCAGCACTGATCGTGGGGTCGCAGCCCGCTGGGCGACTGAAACAAACCTTGGTGACGCCACAGTTCGAGCCAGAAACACTCTGGTGGGGACAGACACGTATAAAAGCAGGTCGGGGAGCAGTCCTACTTTGATGCTCGTTGTTCTTTGTGTTGCTGCATCTACAGAATGATTGATCCCCGACCTAACCCCAACCCTTGACCCCTGACCCTAACCGCTAACAAAAACCCAGTGGAGTTTTACAAGAAAACATGCAAATAATAACATGGACCCAGTGATTTTACTTTTACTCACCATATTTCACCCCCTGTGTCCCTATCTACTACTAATGTTTCCCTCCCTCCCTCCCTACATACCTACCTACCTACCTACCATCCTATCTATGCACAGAAACATCAGGATCCTGTTTCACTGTTGAAAGTTTCTTCTCAGCTGGTTTCTTGTGTGTGTGTTTCTTCTTCATCAGTGATTGTCTCCATGGAGATGCTTTCTCAGAGGATGACCTCACCACAGGTGGACGGACCGTGTTTGTTGCCGTTGGTTTCACACTGGAACTGGAAAATCCACTTGTGTCACTGGTGGAGTTCACGACCAGACTGGTAACGTCCACCCAGAATGTCCCGTAGTTCTGTACGAAGGACGCGCTGCAGAGATGTAACACACAGAGTCCATGAGGCAGGTGGACGTCAGTGTGCGTCTGTCGCCAGGAAGAAGGTCGGAACTTACTGGAACTGAATCCGTTGGACTTGTCGAGAAGGTGCTGATCTCCACGTCACCTGGACAAAGGTCTGAGGAACTTCTGATCTGTGGGACACGGCTGAATTCTGGGCACATGGACATGTTGAGACAAAGACACGTGACCCCCCCCCCCTTCAGTACTCCAGTCTCCTTTTAGTGAGGATCACGGTGCTCCAGAGCAGCATGAGCTCACCTGTCTGCGGCTGCAGGTGAGGAGCTGAGCAGCTCCTGACGTCACACTGAAGGAGCCAATAGGAGACCGCCGCCCCACCTCTCTGGCCTGTAACAGGAAACCGATGAATGGCTGAGAGGGGGAAGCCTGAAGCTGCACTGAGGAAACATCAGACGCAGACAATCATTACTTTGGAAACAAATCAAGTACTGATGAAGTACTTTTAACAGTAACTACGGAAACCTGTCAGCTGGACATATCATCCTACCTGTGACCTGCTCCCCTACCTGTGATCTGCCCCCCTACCTGTGACCTGTGACCTCCTCCCCTACCTGTGACCTGCCCCCCTACCTGTGATCTGCTCCCCCTGCTGGGAGCTGCGCTCAACGCTGATGCTGAACGGAGCCGTGTCCATCTGGGCACTCAGTCCAGAGTGGTGAGGACGAAGGTCATGGCAGCTCTCTGAGACCTGACCTGAGCTGTAGCTCCGAACTGATGCAACAACACACAACAGCAGCAGCACAGCCAGGTCCATCGCACAATGGAACACATACACAACAGCACACACAGAGTGACACAGTGTTATTCTACTGAGAGCAACTCGGGTGTGTGTGTGTGTGCTGGAGAGAGAGGAAACAATGAGACGACTCACACAGAAGTGGGAGGAGTGTAAAGCTGTGTGTGTGTCTGTGTGTGTGTGTGTGTGGCAGGGGGCGATAGGGAATTCCTCAGAGCATTTTTATCATTCATCTCATCTGGTTCCAGATGTTGCTAGGCAACAGCTTCAGCTGCTTACTGAAGCATGCACATTCACAGGTGGAACCGACTTGTGTAATATTGCTGAGCTGACAACTAGCTAGCGACCTAACAGCTAACACTGATGTTTCAGACCATCTGTCTGGGACCTTCCTCCTCCTTGTCACAGGCTGGGAATAAATTCCATTAAGTCGTTTCATGAACATTTGCGTGTTTCCAGTCACGAGGCTCAAGTCCAAGTATGGTCAAAGGTTATTTTGAGCTTTAAGATTCTCCTGATTTGTTGTGTATTTGTTTTTTTGCTTCTGTCTGACCGTCTCTCCCTGAATGCCGAGGGCCCTCTGTCCAATTAGCCACACTCTCTTCATCTCCAGTGCCGGATTATTCTCATTGCTCCAGCGTTATTCTCATGCTCTTGGAGCTCTCCTGCGTCTCTCCAGGCATGTATGCTCCAGTGATTGCCTCCATCTTTAGAGAGTGCCTCTTGGTGCTTTGTCACTATTTTCTGTAGTACTTCGATCTTGTTCCCATATTATGGTGATTTTTCTGTTTAACGCTTTCTGTTACTTTTCCCTCAGAGAGTTTTGTCAGATATTTTGATTGTTTTTTGTTTTTTTTTTTCTTTGAACTGATTTTCTGTTGCAACTTTGTAACTAAAACATGACATCGTGACCTTACTCTGCATTTCAATCTGGGTTGCCTTTGTCTGACACGTAACACACAGGACTTCCAGCCACTCCTGCTTTGAATACTAAATAACAATAGTCACATTACAACTGATCAGTCATCAGTTGACCTGAAACCCATTTGACCAAAGAGTAATACATGCTCTGGTCGGCACTTGTGAAGATTTGAAATCATGGATTCAGGGACCATGATGTATCTTCTATAGATTTTCATATGCTGGTGGACGTATGAATAAAACATATATCCACCAGCTGACTGTACACGTGATTTTCACGTCCTGTCCTCTTTCCTTTCTGAAACTCTTCCTGCAGGAAACAAAGCTGTTATGAAGCAGTAGCCTGAGCGCAGTTTGGACGCAACTGCTGAGTGTCAAGCCTGAGCGACAAAGTGCGCCGTAGAAACAAACTGTTCATTTTCACCATCAAGACACACAAGTGCGACAAAACGAGAACCAAAAATCAGCGGAAACTAAAAGAGCACTACACTGTGGGAAGAACTAGTGGTAGAAGGAAGAACTACACAAAAACACAAACGAAGGGGGGCAAAAACGGGCGATGGAGGAAAAATAAAGGGCTCCAAAAAAATGAGAAAGAACAAACTGTCTGGAGAGTATGGCATGAAGCATAAGCAATGGCAGAGGCGTGAAGCCGTGATGCTGCTTCAAGCAGGAGCAATCAGTGGGCTGCTTGAACTCAGGTGTTCGGTCCACTGACAGGCCACACCTCCACTTCCAACACGGGATAGGGGATGCAGAACAAAAGCAAACACAAAACAACAACGGAACCTCTCAAAAATGACAACCCATGACAAAAAGTTCAAAAGTTCACATGACGTCAGGCTGCATATTTCCATGTGCAGGTGAACAAGCGAAATTGTTCAAACGTCACTTTTCTTCTGCTGTTTGTTTGACACTCACATCTGCTAATAGTAAAACTACACCCCCTAGTGGCTGGATTGTCCCAGCTTATGTTTGGTCCAGCAGCGCACCCACACTGAAACTGGACGAACTCAACGCAGAAAGACCAGGAATCGAAAGTGAGACCTTCTTTCTGCCCAAGGTGGAACTGGATTGACAGTGAAAGTGTAGGAGGTGCTGAGGAGGCATGTAGGAGACCTGTAGGAGACATAGTAGAGATCTGAAGGATGGCATGTCAGAATCATTTACGAGACATGTGGGAGACATGTAGGAGACATGTAGGAGACATGTAGGAGACATGTAGGAGACCCGTAGGAGACATAGAGGAGATCTGAAGGACGGTGTGTTGGAGACATGTAGGAGACATGTAGGAGACCTGTAGGAGACATAGAAGAGATCTGAAGGATGGTGTGTTGGGAACATGTAGGAGACATGTGGGAGACATGTAGGAGACATGTAGGAGACATGTAGGAGACATGTAGAAGGTGTTAAGGAGATGCTGTGTTCTTGTTGGTGTGACATTCCAGAAGTGACCCTCAGGCTGAAGGTCACAGCAGCTTCCCTCTGCGAACCAGAAACAACAAACAAGCAGCTTTTTATAGATTTTTCCATGAGACGTGGTTCTGCTGGAACATCTGGATGTCTGACACAGATCGTCCATCCTGTCAGTGAGACAGTGGACACACCAGACATGTCCAGCATCTCAAATCAAAGGAAGGAAACTTCATTGGTTCCGTGCGGAGCTTTGCTCACACAAGAAGAACGACTGAGAGAATGACGTGGCAGACACACAACAGGGACACAATGCAGGAGACAGAGAAGACCTAAGAAGGACATGTCCTCAGCTGCCTTACGTAGGACAGTAGGACCCATCCCCAGGGGGCTGTGTGGAGATGTTCCACCTGAGAGACAAAGGGTCAAAGACAAACTGTGAAATTGTGAGGAAACAGCAGCAGCCAACATCAACTGATCTTCTGCCAAGGACTCGTCCACATTCCAGGACAAGTTCTGACAGTGTGACAGACACACACATGCACACATGCACACACACACACACACACACACACACACACACCGGAAAACACCTGAAACCATTTTTCATACAGACATAACACTGAATGAATTGTGCAACTTTTTGAGGACACCATCACTGCCCCTCTAAACAGGAAGTGCTGGAGCCGCCCGGCTGAAGAAGTTCTTCCCCCAAACACCAACCAACCATTTCCTGTTCCTAGGATCTTCTCACAAACATCAGTAGTGAAGACGGTTCTGGTGGTTCTGGCCATTTGTTGTACTGCTGATGTGAAGCAGTCACCATGATATTCATTTGTTCACTTCCACTTGTTATTCAAAGCCACTGTGGACCGGTGCTGGGCCCCTCGCTGCCAGGCCCCTTGTTGCCGGGTGGGGGTGGGGGACAGACTGACATTCCCAGCTTGCTCTGAAAACAGGACATTAAAGGGCCAGACTGCGAGAAGCTGCCATGGTTGACAGCATCAGCAACTAAGTGGAGCCTGTCGCTAATGCTCCTGCTAACAGTCAAGACAGATCATTGTGGATATGTATCATCATCATCACCCTCATCATCATCATCCATTTCTACCAAATATCCTCGCCAGCGAGCTACAGCCAATCCAGATCACAGGAGGCAGCGTTGAAGAGTCTGTACAAATACTTGTACTGATGAGTAAACGCTGAGTCACCGAACTTCAGCTTCTTCGCTGACGTCACACTGACGTGTCGTCCCTGTGTATACTGCTACTGATACTACTGGTACTACTTCTATTACTACCACTTCTACTGATACTACTAGAGCTACTGGCACTACTACTACAACTACTACTGCTATTACCCTCTGGTACTACTACTAATATTGCTGGTATTACTACTGGTACTCGTGCTACTACTACTACTACTACTACTACTAATGGTAGTATTTATACTACAGACAATTCTGCTTCCACCACGACTGCTGATTACTGATATTGTACTTTCGGTGTGACAGCCAAATGTGTGTGTGTGTGGACCGTGATCTAGTTGTAATCTAGAGTCTTCGTCGTGTTTCCCTAGTGACGTCACCACCGGACGCACCTTATTCGTTGCGAGTAAATCATTCCTTCACAGGTCGAACGAACCGACGCGGACGAGAAGCCTCTCTCTCTCTCTCTCTCTCTCTCTCTCTCTCACACACACTCTCTCCCTCTTTCTCGCTCTCTTTCATACACACACACACACGCACAAGCGCGCCGCGGACAGCCGCTGAACCGACATGGACCCAGTGGGAGTTCCGGGAGCGCTCGCCACCCTTCTGACCGTCCTGCTCGCCCTGACGAGCCAAGCGGGTGAGTTGTTTCACCTCTTCCCTCCTTCATCCGCCGGTCCGTCTGTCATCCACACACTTTTCACTAAATTCACAGCAGCGTCTGGCTAAAGTACAAGTATAAGAGCTGTGTACTACTGCACGAAACTTATTCACCTTACAAAAACGTCATATTTATGTCGGAAAAAGATGTTTTTCATGTTTGTACTATCATTACTTATACTACTACTACTACTACTACTACGAGTGATACTTGAACTACTACCACTTTTACTACTGATACTACTCATACTACTACTACTACTCATACTGCTACCACTCATACAACAACTACTATCACTACTACTACGACTACTACTGATATTACTTCAAACGTTACATCAGATTCATGTTTTCACACGAATCAGCAGGTTTATTATCAGAACATTAAGTTGAACTGCTGATAAAGTACTCAACATTCCTCTGTGTGTGTGTGTGCGTATGTGTACAGGAAGTATTCTGACTGACATACCACACACACAGTCTACTCAGACGTACACCATTAATCACTCGTAACCTGTCAAAATATTTGGGTTTGATTGACGTCAACGTGTTGTCTGATTGGTCGTGAGGGTACCACAGCAGGGAGGGGGGGGGCACATCATCTCGGGTACAGGGGGCGGGGGCACCAGGTTCCCCTGACCGTGTGTGACACATTATGGTCCTGTGAGTAACACTGCAGTCACTTTCTTTCATTCAGATGAACCAAATGTGGCGTCACACTTTTCTCATAATCAGTGTTTGTGTTGTTCTTACACGTATCCTGAGTTCTTTAGAAGTCCCCTGTTGGTTGATGAACCCATGGTGAAGGTTGATGATGAGCAGGAATTGCAAAGAGCAAGAGTCCTTGTGACGCAGGTCGACTTCTCCTGAGGTTGAACCCAGACTTGTAGAAACTTCCAGCAACGGTCGAAGTTGCAAGTGTATTACATGTTTATTACATGGGTACATCATCTGTACTACGTGTGTACTACCTGTATACTATGTGTGCCCTATGTGTGTCCGTGTGTACTACATAAGTACTGCATGTGTACTATGTGTGTGTGTGTTTCTTCTGCGTCAGTCATTCATGTGAAACTGCTCAGTGATTTGTGCAGCAGCAATGAGTCAAGCTCCTTTCTTCAGGGGCGTATCCCAGAGCGCAGAACGTCACGTGGACCTCCACCAACTTTAAAACCATCCTTACCTGGGAGCCCAGACCCTCCAGCGAGTACTCGTACACGGTGGAGTTCTCCGCGTAAGTTTCGCTCCCGTCATGTGAAACGCAAAACAAACAAAACGAGAGGATCGAAAAAGTTCTTGACCAGTTTTGCGCATGTTGCAGGATCGGTCGCAACAAACAGAGAAACACAAACTGCATTCAAACGTCAGCGACAATGTGCGACCTTTCGAGGTCTCTGACTGACCTGAAGGCCTGTTATACCGCTGACGTCCTGTCCGACAACCCGCTGGGGATTACCTCTGACCTCATCGAGTTCCCCTCCACCAGCTCACCACGGTTCTGCCCCTACAAAGACAGTAGGTCTCTGCCAGCATTTCCTAGACCTGAGTACCAGAACCACCATCTGATTTTCCACGTCCACAGCCGCCATCGGACGTCCCAACTTCAAGCTGAAGGTGAACGACAACAAACGGATCACGCTGCATGTGATGGACCCCCCGACTGCCCTGTTTAAAGATGGGCGCCAGCTCAACATCAGGGATATTTTCACCAACGAACTGCAGTATAAAGTCACGTACCGTAGAAATAAGAGCACTGGGAAGGTGAGAGGGGTGGTCGTGATGTCACGCACTGATGACAATGGTGACTCAGCGGTTCCCTTTTTTTTCAGAAAGTGCTGATGTCAGAGACCAGTGTGATCGAGCTGAGCGACCTCGACCGAGGTGAGAGCTACTGTTTCCAGGTGCAGGCCTTCATTCAGGGGCGGAGCTATGAACATCAGTTGGGCGAGCTTAGTCCCCCCCAGTGCTCCAGTGACGAGCAGCAGTCCGTCTTTGAAGGTGATTATCAGGAATTGATCGAGGATGTGTCAAAACCATTGTCGCATCAGACAGCCTGGAACTTGGATTCACTTTTATCAGTATTCAAATGCAGTATTCAAATTCTGCATATACTACTACATGAAGTACATGTAGTAGTATATGCAGTACATGTAGTACATTTAGTACATGCAGGTGGAACACTGCATCAGAGGGTGTGTGTGGGGGGTAGTTTCACATGAGCCTGCTTATTATCAGAAGGAATGTGTTCAGAGCATGAGGTGGCACGTTAGAAGTGTGTGTGTGAGAGAGAGAGAGAGAGAGAGTGTACTGTTCCCACCCTGAACAAATAAAGTACTTGGCCACTCCAACTTTTACCAAACACACAAGGCAGCACACATGTGACAGCACCTTCTAGAGAACAGACATTTATCTGAGTAACTAAAACTTGAATCTAACAGTGTGAAGTCTGAAGCCATTGTCACGTACACAGTTACTGTAAACACTGTTTGTTTATCTGACGTCCGTCTCTCCCTCAGTGTACTCACTGGGTGTCATCGCTGCCGCCATCGTCCTCATCTTACTGCTGATCGGTATCATCGTCGCTGTGGCCGCGGTTGGCTACAGCTGCCACCAGAGGAGCAATGCTGCAGACAAGGAGGCCGTCGGTCTGCGCCAAGTGTAGTACTGTATAGTACTGCATAGTGTAGAGAAGTACAGGGTAGTACTAGTTAGTACTGCATAGTGGGTAGGACAGGGTAGTACTGTGTAGTACTGTGCACCCATCAGATGGATCGTGAATGGTTCAGCCATTGGACACAGTTGTCTTTAGTTTCTGTGAAACTTATCCTTTATTTATTCATTCTTTCTATTTCGATTAATTGATTGATCACTCCTCAACACACTACTGCTGAACATTTTCATTGGTAATTGTAGATTTTATTTGTTTCACCAACTGTAAGTTTGCATTAAAGGTGGAAACTTTTGTATCATATGAATCATTGAAACTAAAAGCTTCAGTCTGGAGTTCATTTCCTTCTCAGAAGTTTTTTCCCCAAAGTTTTGTAAAATCTCTCAACAATTGCTCAATGAGGTGGAAACAGGAAGTGAACGCTCACACATCAACTGCCAGCAGGAGGTGGCACAGTGATGTCCTGTGACATCACTCACAGAAACAAGACGTATTTGAGAAGATTTTTTATTGATGAAAGCAGATTAACAGAACTGATGGTGTGTGTGGGGGGGGGCATTGATCTGATCAATAACTGATCATTCACAGCAGCTGCTGATCAAACCGACAAAAACTTCTTCAGAGAACGTAACTAAAGTCATTCACCTTCACTGATCTATCAGTTTGTGTCCAATGAAACGTCATCTGTTGACTCAATGAGCGTCACATGGATCAGCCACTGAGAGCACAGAAAACAGTGGTAGATGAATCTCAGAAGTCATAAGGTCACCTGACAGTCTCACGTTTTTCGCAGCAACAGACGAGGCAGTGACGACAGTTGCACGTTCAAAAAAACTGATCACTAAGGAAATGTTCAGAGCCAACGCAGCTTGTGCTGGTGTTCTGGTTCCCATCAGAGATCAGATATTGTCATGGCACAGGCGGGAACAACAGCGTGTGACATTCTGACTGATCAGCCGCAGATCAAACATCAGAGTGGCCAACAGGAAACCGAGGGGACGGCCATGTCCTTTACCTTCGCCCCCTCTGGACCAAAGACCAACAACTTGAGCAGCAGCGAGCTGTGTGCAACACATTTAAAACATCAAAAAGCAACTGTTAATTTGTCAACACAACACAGACGAGCAGCTGGTGCACCTGCTCAGAGGTCAAAGGTCGGAGACAAAGAGGAGAAACCTGTCTTACATTAGCCACAGTGACTGACATGTCGACTCACCCCCTCACCTCACAGACAGCAACAGTGATCAGTATAAATTAGTTAGAATCACAGGTTCCTACATGAAGCTCCAAAGAATGATGGAGGTTTGTTCCGGTGTTTCTCTCAGCAGCTTACGAGCCAAACTCCACCGTTTCCTCTGTGATGGGCTGAAACTCGTAGTGTCCTCTCCCATCCATGTGCAGATAAAACTTGATGAGACGCGAGAACATGTGGGTTAGAAACAGAACCCTGTCCCATGATACCGTTTGTGACAATGACTGCAGAGTAAGATGACAGTTCATGTGCTCATCTGGCCTACAGTATGTACTCATGTGTTCACAAAGGAGGCATCAGTAGCAGCACACATCAGTACTCTAGTTGTATTTGAAGTCAGCTGGTTGTTACCTCATGATGCTTCCACAGAGATTTTCTGTGCGACACGGTGAACAAGGTGATTCCAACCTGTGGAGAGAGAAATAAACATGAGACATCTACATACAAACAGATTTGCACAGACACACTCACACACACGTACCATCCTGCAGTGGCTGTAGATGAAGTCCTCCACATCCACGCTCACAGCACTGGTGCACTCGTCCAGGATGGCAAACTGAGGTTTGTGGTAAAACAGTCGAGCCATCTGCACAACACACACGCACTTGTCTCACACGCTGAACTGATGTTACACACTCCGCCCACGTCATCCTACAGCTTGCAACTTCAGAGGAACATCATTTGTGTCTGGAGACTCAGACACTGTCAAATGTTCTGACAGGCACACAGGCAGTTAGTGAACACAGAGATGTAAGTACAGAGGAGAACTCACGGCCATCCGCTGCTTCTCTCCTCCGCTGAGGACGTCCATCCAGTCCTGGACCGAGTCCCAGCTGCCCTCCCTGGTCAGGATGTGACCCAGCTGAACGTTGTCCAGGTACTCCTTCAACACCTGAGAACAAACATCTTAATTCTACCCTGTACTATAACTGACTGACGCCCGCACGCACGCACGCACTTATATCAACCCTTCATTGTAAGTGACAGAGACACACACCTGATCAGAGATCCCTTTCCTCATCTGGTCCTCGTGGGTGTCGGGGTAGATCACCTGGTCCCTCAGAGAACCCAGAGTCATGTAGGGTCTCTGCACAAACGCACAATATCCATTTTGTCAGCGGAGAATGTACATGAGTACAGTACAGTGACACACCCGTAGATTAGGACTGCACGAACAGAACACCTGAACTCACCTGTGGAACGTAGAAGAGCTTTCCTCTCTCTGGTTTGGTCAGCTGTCCTCCAAACAACGGCCAAAGCTTCAAAACACACATCACGCACAGTTACACAAAACATCATGACAACAGTTACTCTGCGTGGAAGGGCCAAAGACATGATCAGCAGTAAAACTGACGGCGTACCTCCGACGTAGGGTATGTGGCTACGCAGAAGGCTCTCCGTAGCCTACGGCATAGGTTGACGTGCACCTCCAAACAATTGTAACAACACATTGAGGTGACACAGAGCGAGAGGGCTGTGATTGGTTTTAACCTGGTAGCGACGCATTGCCCCAGGACCAGCGCTGCTCTGTCCAGTAGAACTTTACATTCAGACAAACTAATGTAACAGCAAATTGTCAGATATCATCTATGAAACCAACATTTATCTGACTGAAGGCTTTCTATCAGCCAGCGTTAATTTCCCACAGGGCTTCAGATCAGTTCATTGGATCCCTCTCTCCCCTGGGATGACGACGTATGTCGTATTCCTCGGCTGCCAAGTGACTGTGACTGTAAACGAGTCTCACCTCTCCAAGGACTCTGAACAGAGAACTCTTTCCACATCCATTGGGTCCGCACACAAGCACGTTGGTGCCAGAGCTCACCTGCAGAGGAAACATTACAGTCTTCAGAGAAGAATTGACATTGAAACACCTGCATGTGTGAGAATCTGGACTTCACTTCAAACGTCAGGTCTCTTATCAGAATGTCTCCGTTGGGCGTCGCCAGGGGGGTGTGGGAAAACCTGCAAACAACTTTGTCTGAGCTCTGGAGACCGTGTCTGCTGAGTCCAAAAGAAAACCCCCTTACTTGATGACGTTGTCTCTGTTGATGATCGTACCGTTTCCAGGCAACAGTGGAACCTGTTCCACGGCACCAGGTTCTGAGGAGAATGACAGCGACAGTTATCAGACAGGTGTGTGTGCTGTGCTCATTCTTTGTGTGTGGTTTACCTTTCTCCAGCTGGGACACCATAGTGCGCTCGTATCTGCCTGCATTCAGCTCCTTCAGCACTTTGATCAGCTCTGTGATACGAGCTGTGAATCTGGAGAGACGGACTGAGTTGGAGATATGTTGACAGGTGGTGATTTGAACAGTTCAACACACTCACACTCACCCAGAGAGGCGGGTCATCTCTCGACCAGCCAGTACGATTCGGCCCAGAGCCTGAGACATCCTGAGTAGCATCCTGCCGCTCTGGTAATAGTCCTGCAGGACACACTTCCATGTCAGTCCCACCTCACCACAGCACAATAAAAACACGTCGACAGCAGTCAGCTGCTCTGTGATGGGTTTATCAGTCCAATGCAGTGTGTAAGTCAACGAAAACTGACCAGAGCTGCAGCAGTTAATTCATAATGCCCTGAATTTAAGAAGGTGGAACAAACTTGAAGTCTCAAAGGTGTGTCAGTGTGAGTGTGAATGAGAGAGAGAGAGAAAACTGTCGCCAACCTCCAGCAGCTCAGAGTGTGTGCTGTGAAGATGTCGGGGGTGCGACAGGTTTAGGAAGGGTCTGCTGACTACCAGGTAACCCACCACTGTGGCCACATCTGCACACAACAACACATCATCAATTCATATTCCTGGGCCCTGATGAGGAAATCGACACAGACGGAAACAACTGGAGACTTTCCTCCCCATTCGTGTTCTTAGACTTGCTTCAGACTGTCGAGGCATTTTAAACCACTGTTCACACTGAGTTTTAAGACTGACCAATCTGCTAATTTCATAAAAACAAACAAACTGAGGAACGATGAAAATGTTAGATATGGATCCAGGGGTTGTTGCTTTTACTCGCCATGACATGAATAGAATCATTTATTCACTCACACTTGGCAATGATGCTGTCCACGAATCCCATGGAGAAGCGGAAGAAGATGAAGTGATGCAAGTGGTCCACCTGGAGAACAAAATGTTCAATTTGAAGAAAGAAACTGAAATGAGTGAGACTGACGTTCCTGAAACATCAGATGATGAAGTGAAGAAAGAATCGTCACCCACCAACTTCTTGAAGGTGCTGTGAATAGTCAGTTTCTCCCTCATGTTCCCATTGTAGAAGGCAATCTCCTCACTGAGGACGCAGACAAGTGTCAACGGAACAATTCAGAGGATCAAGAGCTGGTTGCTAGTGAGTTCACCTGTTTGTGATGAGGCGGGAGTTCACGTAACGGTACTCGCCCTCATAGCGCTGCTCTGCCACTGTCATCCTGCCGATGGGCCTCCTCAGCCTGGTCAGGAACAGACCTGAGATCAGCAGGTAGGACATCATGATTGCTGGCCCCTAGAGTGGAGAAGAACAGAGTCACGTCCTGTGTGTCAGGAAGGAACAGTGCTGCTCTTCTGATGGACAGAAGAAAATGTGCCCAGGTAAACTTACCTGGGCCAGGTAAACTTACCTGGGCACCGATGGCGCTCGTCAGCTTGAAGATGTACAGTCCGATGTCCAGCAGAGGCTGCGGGTCAGACAGATGATGGAACATGTGAAATGACACAGGCAGCTGCATCCGACTCCTCCAAGCAGTGCATTGGATCCTCATTGGAAGCTGAAGGCAGCTGCTACCTTGCTGAGGTTTGAGTAGAGGTCCACCACACTGTTGCAGAACTTCTCCACATCCTGAGTGAGCAGCTGGTCAGCGTTGGCTATCCGGTTGTCCAAGTTTCCCATTTTGTAGTAGGTGAAACCTCTGCGGAGCAGGAAGCAGAGTGAAGGTGTCACTGACGGGTCCTCAAAGACTGTTCATCATTTTATTAGTTCTAGTTTGGGAGAAACACTTAACTTGTTTCCCCAAATTTACAGCACAGATATTGCAAGTAGCTGTCAAATTTGTTGGCTGAGGTAGTATAAAAAAGTTCCAGCCATTAGATCCTTTTGCTCACTCCATTCTGTAAACGATGTGGGCTTCTGAACAGCTTGTTATTTGCGCATGTAGCCAGTCACAGCACATAGCGTAGACTTAGAGAACAGATTGGTCCCTGTGTATTGGGCCCATAGTCACAGATACCAAACTAGAGTTTTCTTCAATATTGGGACCGATACCGATATTGGATCAGTGCATCCATAGTACTGGGAAAGTACTTACTGTAAGTACTGGTCATACAGCTTCTTCGTCAGCCTCTCCCGGAAACGCAACTTGAGCTCGTTCAGGCCGAACTTCAGGAAGTTGTTGACTAAGGCGATCTGACAAAAACAAAGTCTCACACAGCTGCAGTTGATAGTCCAGTGCATACAGTGTATGTCCACAAACACACTGTTTTCTGATGCAGACAAACATGTTCATCAGCAGTCAATGACCAGATATGATAGAGAAACACACTTACAACTGGCATGAACTTTATAAAACTCAGCAGGTACGTCCTGAAGTCTCTGGAGGAGCGACCGATTATTGCACTGAAAAACACAACAGACCATATACAGTATATATTTTATATACACACACACAGACACACACACACTCCTGGTCAAAATTTTTAGAACGCGCCAGCTTTTACAGAATTTTATTGAAAATGACGCAGTTTAATGTCTCTGTGCTCTGAATATAAAGCAAAAAACAAATAAACAATTGAAGTTAAAAAAGAAATCATCGAATCAATTCAGAAACCAAAATGTATTCTAAACTCTTGACTCATCAAAGTAGCCACCTTTTGCAGATATAAGACCTGAACATGAACAGAGACAGACACATACACACAGTCAGCTGGCAAAACTGTTCATAAATTGAAACATCCTGAACAGTACAGCACCAATGAATTACGTGACAGTGGATACACTCAGAAACCCATTTTACTTTGTGTTTTACTGCAGTTTTCAGGCCGTTTGATAACTGAACACAAACACAAACGTCTAGTTTAGCAGTACAAGTTTTAGTGAGGTAGGATGCAAACAGTTCAAAGGCAGCTAATTTGCTGAGTCACACCTTTCGATCATGGTACCATTCTGGATCATCCACACGTCACAGTAGGTTCTGGCCACCAACATGGTGGCAATGAGCGTCAAGTAGCCTGTCTGCGGTCAAGCACAGAGTCAAGTCAGCGATGCATTCAACACACACACGCACAATAAATCACCCAGCTCATTGGGTAAGACTGAATGAATCCGAGGACATGTGACCTTTTGGACCTGATCTATGTGTGTGAGAGGGCGCTGCAGAAAGTCACACTTCATGGCAATGACAGCACAGTAAACGGCTACCTATGTGTCAGCTTTCAGGTTCCTAAGACATGCAGACATTAGTAGCATTGTTGACAAGTCTCATTCACAGTGAGCGGAGGTTATTCTTCCAATCTGGAGTGTGGATGAATACAGTTGTTGTATATTAGCAGAACCTGAACAAAGATGATGTCATACCTCCATGCAGAAAACCCCCGGTACCATGATCCGCAGAATTTGGAGGATGCGGCGGAAAAAAACCTTGTCGACAGCAGCTCTGTCTTTTCTACCCTCTGTCTGATGGGACACACACACACACACAACACATGACTGTGATACAAGCACACACAAGTTGTCAGGATGTACATGCAGGAGGCTGAGGACAGAGCGGATGTACCTCAGCGTTCAGCAACAGGTCTGATGCCCCTTTTTTACTGCAACAGAGTAAATACACACAGAGCTGCTCAGTTATGTCATTGTATATTTAAGCACTTACAAAACAATGTTGTTTTTCTACATTTAATCCCAATTAAATGATTAAACTAAATATTGAAAAGTACCAACTGGGTGCGTATTTTTGACTTTGTGCTGCTGACATGAGGTCTACATTGGAATCTGAAATAAAATGGTGTTTGTGGGTTCTGTGGTTTTACTGCTGATGACCAGCTAAAGCTCAGAACGCCTGTCACCTTTCACCTCCAACAAGCTGAACTGGTTCAGACCTTTGAATCCCTGAGACACTTCAGTGGGACTCGTTCACATGAGAACTGGTTCGAACTGACGAATGGACGAAAGATCAAAGTGTCCAGACAAGAAGCTGCTCGTTGTTTCACCTGTCACCTGTTAGTCTGTGAGCATGTTGGCTAGCATTTGATCTTCACCGCGCCACAAACAGTCGACCGAAAACAACCGTGAGCGCTTCGAATCAAAGTCCAACATGTACCCGCACACGTACCCGTTCTTCTTCGGCGTCCGCCTGCGTTTCCTCAGCAGGAGCAGCACCAACAGGACGCCGCCTGCTATGGAGGAGCTCCTAGCAGTCACGTACTTGCTGATAGCCGCCATGTTTCTGACAGAAGCGGTGTTATGCGGAGCTCTGAGTGCCCGCCCAGAGTCGCCCGCACCTCGAGGGAGCACGCCATCTGGTGACGTCACTCACTCTCACACTCACTCTCTCTCTCTCTCTCTCTCTCTCTCTCTCTCACACTCACACACACACACACACACACACACACACACACACACACACACACACACACACACACACACACACACACACACACACACACACACATATATGTGTCGATGGGTGTCAGTACCCAATTGTCCACACGGAACATGACCGTCCATCCCATCGTAGTGCGCATGCGCCGTTTACGACAAGAGCCCGTGTTTTTTTCATGATGTCCACGGGTTCGCATGCGCACGAGAGGGTCCGCCATGTTGGATAAATACTTCCTGCTTCCGATTGGACTTTCGTGCTTTGGAAGTTTTTGTTTGTTTTCAATTTAACGATCGCAAAGTCATACAACAACAGACATCGCATATGTCATAGATCATATGTGTGTTTTCGTTTCATTAACACAGGTTTATGACATGCTTGAACGTCATTATTCATTTTGCTTGGAGATCGTTGAGTTCATGTTTCTCACAGGAAGCAGAAGCAATGACGCCACCATGTGGACAGTTTGAGCATGTTTCTCAGTGATGACGTGTAGTCATCAGTGGTTGATGACTCTTTTGTTGCTCTTGTGATAGGTTTAATTCATGAATTGAATTCATTTACTGAGATATTTTGCGTTATGAACTGAATTCATGACAAAAAACAAAGAACGAGTCCGAGGAGAAGAAGCATCTCCTCATGAAGATCTAATGAGCAGCAACTGAAGTCAGAAGGGCCGAGAACTAGAGGAACCCAGAGACACAGAGACAAGCACACAGTGTTTGCTGTCTCCTCTCTAAATCCTCTATCCTCTCTAAATTTGTGGACGTATTTGTAGACAAAGTTAGAAGTTAGCCGCTTAGAAGTTAGAAGTTAGAAGAGAACCTAGAAAGGTGGAGGTTTGCTCTAGAGAGAAGAGGAATGAAGGTCAGTCGTAGCAAGACAGAGTATATGTGCATAAATGAAAGGGAGACCAGTGGAAGAGTGAGGTTACAGGGAGCAGAGGTGGTGAAGGTGCAGGAGTTTAAGTACTTAGGATCAACAGTGCAGAGTAGTGGAGACTGGAAGAGAAGTGAAGAATAGGGTGCAGGCAGGGTGGAACAGCTGGAGAAAAGTGTCAGGAGTGATTTGTGATCGAAGAGTTTCAGCTAAGGTGAAGGGAAAGGTTTACAGGACTGTGGTTAGACCAGCTATGATGTATGGTTTAGAGACACTAGCGATAGGCAGAAGACAGGAGGCAGAGCTGGAGGTGGCAGAGTTAAAGATGCTGAGATTCTCTTTAGGAGTGACCAGGATGGACAGGATTAGGAATGGGGTCATCAGAGGGACAACACAGACAGGAAGGTTAGGAGAAAAAGCTAGAGAGGCTAGATTGAGATGGTTTGGACAGTGGATACATTGGTAGGAGAATGTTAGAGATGGAGTTGGAGGTAGGAGACAGAGAGGAAGGTCAAAGAGGAGGTTTATAGATGCAGTGAGGG
>CAAKHB010001955.1:8496-37287 GCA_901007665.1 Aeoliscus strigatus | reverse complement strand
CTTCTTTCAGTTTGCTGCGCGTTGACTGCTGCCCGATGTGTCTTATTAAAAGCCAACAAGCCACAGCGGCTGGGACCTCAGCATTCTTGTCGTTGTCATGTCGACGACTTCCTCGGAAACAGCCAGTAACCTCTGTCACTCTCTCTTCTTCTCGCCCTCTCGTGTCCAAAGCCTTCCGCATTTCTTCCTTTTATTTATTGTACCAACTCAACCCAACGGCCAACCCTCACTGTCAAGGCCTCCTAAGCCAAGTTCACTTGCAAATGGCCTCTGTCCAGAAAGAAATCACTAATCTGACGAGCCCCACCAACCCTTCGGCACTCATGGAGCAGGTGAAACGACTGGCTTTGTACCATAGAACAGGTTCACTGAATGAGATTTTAATGCCGTTTCAGAGACGTACCCCCACAAAGGTTTCCCTTGTGCAGACTCTATTGCTGCAGCTCTCCATCATGTGCAGCTGTGGCCAAGCATGCTCTTTCCCTCCGTACCTTGATGTGTGCTGGGGATGGAGGGTGTGTCGGTGACAGGCTGGAGCTGTCCACACACGAGGCCGTGCAGCAGTTGGCAAATAAAGATGAATTCTGTTTTGTTTGGCATTGGTTCTCCGTTCATTATTTTCCACTTTGCTCAGCGCGCATCCTAGACTTCAGCAGCTGTTTGTCATGTAAAGACACTCTATCAGGCCCTGACAGCCCCCCCACACACACACACGCACAGAGTTGTGCATATGTGAGGAACATATGTAGTGATCTGTCTCACTACTCTGCTCAGCACAACTCTTTGCACCCAGTGAAGTTCTCCTGTCCCCTGTAGTTCTCTCATCTCTCTTCTGGTGTCAAATCAGCCTCCCGCTCCTCCGTCCTTCCCCCAGTTTCCAGTTCAGCCACTTGACTTTTATCGGAGAAACTTTGATTGTGTGACACGGACCATTTAAGGCATCGGTTCATAGCGATGGGTGTCGCAGCAGTTACTGTCAGGCAGCTGTAGAAGGGTTTATCTTATTGAGGTTGTGGTCAGTCTGTGTGTATTGGCTCGTTTCCTGTTTTGCAGAAACACATTGACACCAAAAGGGTTGAATTTACTGGAACATGGTGATGATGAACTGACTTAAAAGCTGTAGACTTGGTCTGTTACGAGAGCCATTGTCCTTTGTCAGCAGTCTCCACAGGATGTATTTATGGTCGGCTGCAAGGCAAAGCCAAGTAATAAGTAATCTGACACATCGCAAGAAAGTGAACAGATCAAGTTTTATTTTCTTGGCTGCTATTAACGCTGCTCTTTGTGTCAAATAAGTTGAATAATAAAATCCAATTACGGCATATACTCTGTGTGTCATCGGTGAAAAATGTGAAAAGCAGCGTTTCACTTTCTCATCGTGTCAGCGCTGAAGAAACGCCAGAGAGGAAAGCAGAATACAAGTAGAAAAAGAGGAAATGTTGTTTAAATAGGAAGCTGACAGGGGTCATCTTTGTTGTTGGTGTAGACTGTTGAGTGGTGGAGGCACACACACACACACACACACACACACACACACACACACACACACACACACACACACACACACACACACACACACACACACACAGACAAACAACCGGATATAACTGCTTCCACTGTGGTCATGTGACAAGCTTTGTGGTCGCAGACAGGGAAGTTACAATGTCCAGAAACTGAGGTGAAAAGCCCCTTGATGCGTGTTTTACATGTGTGACATTCTCTGCTTTGACTATGCCAGTTGCTCGGCCCCGCAGTTGTCACAGATCTTGTTTGTAAGTGTCGAATTAAAACTCCAAAACACCTTTTTGGGACATAGTGACACTCACCATGCACAGTGAAGCTCGTCAGTGTAACCTCCTCAATAGTTGACTTACTGCTTTAGTGTGAAATATGCAGGTAAGATTTATGGGGTGGTTTTAATGCAGAGTGTCACAGCAGCTGTGGAACTGATTTCAAAAAGGGTTTGGACCCCCCAGTGTCACATTCTGTCATGCTTACTTCCTCATGTCCTCTCTGTAGTGACCTCACAATGTTACAGTGCCCTTTAAATGACAGTTGTGTAATTCAGACACAGGGCGGTTGCCACAATAGTATAGTAACCGGAACGGTGTGCTGGTGGTGTCATGTGAGTGACGTCCATGTGACTGTGTCCACCTCACTAGAGGTGAATGTCTCGCTGCCCCTCTAAGAGCCACCACGTCATGTCTGACTACCTGTCCTATTTCAGGCAGGAATAGCTCTCAGTCTCTTAAAAAAAAAAAAAAAAAAAAAACTTCCAGTGCCTTCCTGGCAGCGTACACAAATATATTTACACACATACATGTGTACACGTAAACACCTGCCTCCTATCACTATAAAACTGTTGCCAAAGCCAAACATGTCAACATAACGTTAATGTAGTGTACATGGAACCTTGGTGCGGTGTCACGCTGTCAGGTAGGGGACATATTATTTCATCCCTGCATTGTGCACATACTGTCCTCAGTGCGGACTGGCATGGACTATAGCAGGGGAATATGGGTCAGCCAGAGCCTGACCACAGAGTGAGGCACCAGCTGGGGTTCAGCTGAGGGAAACCAGCCTCGCTGTGGAGAATTCCTGGCCACAGTGTGAAAGATGGAGGCGACTTGTGCTGAGCAGCTTTTTAGTTCACTGGCGTCAGGACGACAACATGCAACCTCACCTCTCCTGCGCTTTTTATGATGAACATTTTTATGCTAAACACAGACGTCGATGTGCTGAAGTAAGGAGGTCTGGTTGTCTTGCAGGCGTTTGATAAATGGCACGATGTGAAATCTCTGGCGACCAACATAAGCGTGTAGGCGACTAAGGTGGAAGCTGAAAAAAAATATAAACCCAATCAGACTCATATTGGTAATTGTGTCATGACGGAAATCCACCAGACGTACGGCTGCCGGTGTGTGTTTCAATTAAGACAGCACATCCACTGTGAGAGCCTTTGTTGGACGACGACACTCTTGACGGTTGACAAAGTTAAGCTAATTTCTAAAATGATGTGAAAACACTTGTGCTTGCAGAAATCGGGATGAAAAATGGCCGCCGATGCCAGGATGAAAAATATTTGCCATCTGCTGCAGATTGAAGAGCGAGGTGTATTGTACTCAGGCAGATGTTTAGTGTACAGTGGCACACGCTCGCCGTTTGCAGAGAGACGGATATTTTTTATGTTTGTCTTAATACTCTGCTTGAAGGAGAGACTTTTTGAATTGCCTGTACATTTTTCCAGTGTCCTTTTCCTTCCCTTTCATCTTGACAGAGAGCAGCCATATGGGATGGATCCGATTAGGGTCGGTTGCTCATGTCATCACTTTTTCTCATTTAGACGAGAAGCTGGAGGAGGAAGTTCATAATGTCGGGATGTCTGAAGAGACAAATCTTAAGAGGTGACATTCAGTCATAGTGAATTATTTTTGCTTTCTTAAAATATTTTAAGTGCAAAGAGGCGGAAAAGTTTCTGTTTGGTGTGCGTCAAACTGGTGTCAGTTTCATAAATGTGTTGAGATGAGAGGAACAGAAGCTCGTATTGACAGATCTCTTACGTCTCCCCTGCACGTACGCCACACTTCTGTGTTTGAGTAAATGGGGCAATTAAGGACAGCTTGCTACCACACTGCATGGGGCTAATATGCAGCGCCGTGTTTAAAAATAAATTACACTTTTCCTGTATAAATATTCAACTCCCACTGCACTGTGTGCCACTGCCTTGTTATGGTGTGTAAGCTAACCCCCCACCCCCACCCCGCACAACATCTGGCGCTGCATTTTCTGAAGCGTCACAGCAATAAATTGAGTTTCGTCTGCTTCCAGAGATTCATTCGTGTGATGCTGGTGCGTCAGAGTAAATGGGATGGACATGCATGACTTGAGGTTATGGATGTTGTCTAGAAATAAATTTGAGGTTTCGGCAAACATGAAGCTGCTGTTACAAAATCATTGATTAAAAAGTGTCTGCGGTATGTGTTTTCTTTGTGGTCATTTGTCAAAAGAAGCCCAAACTTTTGCAAACAAAGCTTCTGCTTTTCCTTGCTGTATCTTTTATGGACTCATATACTCTTACCGCACCACTTCAAGGCAATTTTTTGTAGTCCATGTGAGTGGAATGAGGCTCCTGGAAAGAGACAGACGGGGCAGGGGAAAGGGTCCTGACTCCTACGCAAACCACCATTTGTCCTGCAGCTGACCTACACTAAAAGAAAGAAGGTGTCAAGATGGTAATTTTAGGGAGGACTGCAACGGCATAGTAATTATTTTATTGCAGGAAACGGCTTGTGCCTCCTGTATGTCAAACACAAAGGTCTGTTTGTGTGCATGTGCGATAGTGAAAGTGGACGATTTGGGCCGACTCTGATACTGACGCCGTCTTTGTTCTTGTTTGTGAAGCTGATTAATTTTCTCTTCCCTAATGATCTTTCAATCTCTCTCATATCAGGAGAATATATCAAGACCTGGAGGCCCAGGTATTTTCTCCTGAAGAGTGATGGTACGTTTATTGGCTACAAGGAGCGCCCACAAGATGTTGACCAGCTGGAAACCCCCTTAAATAACTTCTCTGTAGCACGTGAGTATCTGCTGCCCAGAAAGCGCTGCAGTTTTCTTCCGTCGTGTTTTTTGGAAGC
Organism: Aeoliscus strigatus; assembly: GCA_901007665.1. Classification (NCBI taxonomy): domain Eukaryota; kingdom Metazoa; phylum Chordata; class Actinopteri; order Syngnathiformes; family Centriscidae; genus Aeoliscus; species Aeoliscus strigatus. The sequence goes on along the minus strand of CAAKHB010001955.1, from coordinate 32,650 downwards.
TTTTCGTCTGTAGCAGCATTTTCACTTTCATTGTTGCAACACTCACAAGCATTTACCTCGGCCCTGTACCTGCCTCGAAAGAAACAATCAGAGGAACAATTCATAAAAACTTGTCCTAGCGCGCATGAGATGAAGGTATGAATGTCAACAGTCACTCTTATTATGACCGAGTAGCTCTTTATATTTCAATGATTATGTATAGAAACATTAGCGAATTGGCGCTCTCAGCTGTACCACCTATGTCTGACGTACATTAATACAGGTATTTGTTCCTTGTGTGGACCCCCCCCAACCCACTCCTCCCCATCAGAGAGGGCTGCTGTGATACGATGACTGAACACAGCAATTAGACTACACCATGTTTGTTTAAGAAACGGTTTCCTCTCTGACACTCCTGACTTATTGGGGCTATTAGCCGCCTGACTTATTGTCTTTATCTGACTTGTTCTCCGAGCTGCTGTCTCTGTCACTGCCGGCTTTGGGTCGTGTCAGCGGAAGCCCACCGCAGAGGAGTCGAGGTGGTGGTGCAGCTGACGAGGGCGTGGCTGCTCAGACTCAGTGGTGGTCCACTCTTCCGGTGTTTGCAATCGATCAGATCTTTGCCAGTTTGTGTTGATCAGATGTTTATGCACAATTCCCATGTTGGATAATTGAAGCAGCCACTTTTCACAGGTCTTAAGAAAAAGGTATTCTAGTCAACGGGAGTATATTTAATAACAATCTAAAAGTTTCTAAAAGTCTAACTGTCATCATTGCATGTTGAATTCATCCTGATTCAATTATCATTGGATGTCGTAGGCTGTTTACGAGCCAGCACCGCAGCCAAACATTGGAGCTTCTACAAAGTCATTTTAAAGTGGTTTGGCTATAGATTTTTGTACAGATTTTATTCCCCAGGCACTTCCTAGTGTGAGAATCGATGAAACTGAATAGATTTGACAATAGAAAGAATGATCGATTCTCTGTTTCTCAGCCTCATCTGTTTTGTTTTCTTTGTGAGAGCTCCAAGAAGTCAGTTTAACCCCCGTTCTTCTAGTTGACTGTGACATAATACATACACAGCCACTACACTGTTGACACAAATTGGTGTATTTTAAATACTGTTTAATAACACCGTTGGTGTGTTTGTACAAAGCATCGAAGATGAACTGTCAGTGAAGTCACAATCATCCACATGTTTTCAACTAAAGTGACTAAACGGCTGTGTAACATCAGCCAGCAAGAAGCAGGCAGTCACTGCACTTTACAGTGTGCAATAAAAATTCATCCATTTCAGAATTGTCCTTACATGACCTCGGATGGCTTGAAGGCCCTCCTGGTGAAACCCACGCAGCGCCCTCTTGGTGCTGGCTCTGTGTATTACACTGAGTGTTCAGTCAGATCATGAGATAACCTGTTGTAGTCACTCGTCAGCGCTGTTGAAGAGTTAAAAATATATTCAGGAGCAAGAAAGCAATTATCGGAGGGTTGTTTAAAATACCCTGATTATTCATGTTTGATTTGAATAAAATGCTGGTTTTGCTTGAATGTAGACATGTTCCGAGTCCTTTTTAATAAATGTCAAGTTATCAGAGGCTGACATGTTGAGGATCAGTGTTGTTTTCTACCAAGGTGCACCTGTTATTTTCCAAATTGGCCAACAGAGTCTGAGGGTGGCGATAAAGATAAATGGCTGTAACTGCGGGTCTGTCTCTCTCCCCCCTCGTCCGTGCACACACTGGCCCTTCTCTCTGCCCCCGCCCCCCCACTCCCCCTCCCCGGCTGTGGTCAGAGTGCCAGCTGATGAAGACAGAACGACCCAAGCCCAACACATTTATCATCCGCTGCCTGCAGTGGACCACTGTCATCGAGCGCACCTTCCACGTGGAGACCCCCGAGGAGAGGCAAGTGAGATCCACGGAGCTCTCATCTAACGGCGCAGTAAAAGACAAATCATTCACACGCATTTATTTGTCCCCTTCGCTGGGAAGCTGTGTTTCTCAACCATGGAAGCAGGCAAACACATACACAGGTTTAATCATTGTTGTGAGCCCACACAGGTCTGCTGGCTGTTTGCAGGACTTGAAATGACCCTCCTATAGATAAGATGACTATTATGTGACCAGCCTGCTTGACTTCCCCGCTGGCTTGATGTAATCGTTCTGTTTTCCCTGTGTTCCTCAGGGAAGAATGGACTAAAGCCATCCAGGCAGTGGCTGAGGGTCTGCAGAAACAGGAGGAGGAGATGATGGACTCCTCTCCGGACCCCATGGACATGGAGGTCTACCTGACCAAACCCAGACACAAAGTGGTGCGTGTGCTTCACACCTAAATCCAAAAACAACAACAAATTTAGTTGTAACGTTGCAAGCACTGTGCACACAATAAAAACACAACATACACCGAACACAACCCCAGGTTGGCCCACCAAATGCAGCCCTAAAGAGAAATTGTGAGCAGAGTATTAGGCCGACCTTGTTGCGACGTGAATGAATACAAAAACCAAACAATCTAGACAACAGGGCGACACGGTGGTGCAGTGGTCAGCACTGTTGCCTCCTAGCTGGGATCTTTCTTTGTGGAGTTTGAATGCTCTCCCCGTGTCTCTGTGGGTTCTCTCCAGGTAATCCGTCTTCCTAACACATATACAATTATGCTCAGGTTAACTGGCCACTGTAAATCACCTGTAGGTGTGAATGGTGGTCTCGTCCAGGGTGTACCCTGACGTTCACCCATTGACCGCAGATCAACCGAGACCCGGAACCTGAACAAGCACAATAAGATGGATGGATGAATGAATGAATGAATGAATGAACCTAGACTATAGTTCCGCATTTCATAGCAAAGCGATGCAGAAGTATAAACACTGACAAAGGACAGGCTACGACGTAGGCTGTGTGCGCTCCACCGCAGACGTATAAATCGTCGTCCTTGTTGACCGTTACTCTTCGGCCCCCGTCTGCCCTTCCTTATTTGCCTTTCACTCAAGCCGACCTTCCTCCACCTCTCCTCGGCTTCTTTTACTATCCCGGTGTAAGCTGTGGGTGGCTTAGCACCAGATAACATGTCTGCAGGGCTCCCCAACCCCCATATGACTCATGACATAAAGGTCCAAGGCCACCGGATTGGATGTCCCTCGCACAACCTTTTCCAACATTCTCCTTTGCACAGGGGTCAGAAGTTAACTGAGACACAACCACATATAGGCCCAACCATTAGCAGGGGGGAAATTGCGTGCTGGGTGAAATGGTGCCTTAAATGCTTCCATGTTGTTGTCAGTGGGATTGTGTGTCCTGACTCGTTAGAGTCTCACTTTGTCTTCTGTTTGTCACCAAATGCCACTTTCTGTCCTCCAGACTATGCATGACTTTGAATACCTCAAACTCCTGGGAAAAGGCACTTTTGGCAAAGTTATCCTGGTAAAGGAAAAGGCCACCGGACGCTACTACGCCATGAAGATCCTGAAAAAGGAGGTGATCGTAGCGAAAGTGAGTGGGACAGGGGAGGGAACCCAGTGGAGCAGTGAGCAACTGTGAACCATTGTGGGAGGTGCACAAACACTCAAATGTGGGTTTGTTTTCTTTCAGGATGAAGTGGCACACACGCTCACAGAGAACCGAGTCCTCCAGAATTCAAAGCACCCGTTCTTGACAGTAAGGATGCTCTTCAGATACCTAAACCAAACTTTATTTTAACGTGCATAGATCCTCCTCTTCATGTCGTCTGAGCAGCATTCTTTCAGAAAAATAGGCCATTTTCAGCAGGAATGTTTTAAAGAGCTGCGCTGACAAAGGCCGCAGTCAACCGAGGCCTTTTTAAACCAACACTGGACGTCCTTTTTTTTTTTTTTTTAAATCAGTTAGCCCCTTCTCTATATGTCTGAGGTGGACTGCACTGAAAAGCTCCTTAAACATAAGTGGTGGGTGGGAGCAGCACATAATGCGATGTGCTCTGTGCAATGAATGGAGCCAATGTTTACTTTGGAACACTGGATCAACTCAGTTGTAATTGTGTTATTTGTTTCTTATCAGACTTAAGTTTTGAAATGAGGCTTTATCTGCAGTGCTGCAATATTCATCGTGACGTTTCACAGCTGGCTGGTTGAATTGTTCTGTTTGCAGGGATTGAAATACTCCTTCCAAACACACGACCGCTTGTGTTTTGTCATGGAGTATGCCAACGGTGGAGAGGTAAACAGCTCTCGCTTCTTGTCCCTTTTTCTTTTTTTCCGTGGAATAACCGACTTGTCGTGCCTGCAGCTGTTCTTCCACCTGTCGAGGGACAGGGTGTTCTCTGAGGAGCGGGCACAGTTCTACGGTGCAGAGATCGTGTCAGCGCTGGACTACCTGCACGCTGAGAGGAACGTGGTGTATCGAGATCTGAAGGTGGGTGTCAGAACCTCCTGTTTCCACCGTCATTAGACAGCTCCCCACCGCTGGAACGCTCAGCAGGGGGAGTGGATGCCTGCTCGGGCTCCCCACAGCAACAGCATAGAAACAACAAAACAGAAATCAGCCCCCCTGATTTGGACTGTAGGTGACGTGGAGTCTGTCCGCTGTCAGAGCTGCTGCAGCTGGTCCAGATCCAGGACCACTCAGGAGCAGCCACCTTGGAGTTGGTTGCCTGTAGGACCTCTTTAAGGGCCATGTATGGGGGGTGGGCAGGGGACATAAATGCCTACTCCAGCCCTGAGAACAGCCCTGAGATGCAGGTGGGGGGCCATGTTGATTGTTCTGGACTCACGAGTTGCAACTGCTCCTGTCACAAAACCCTGATGAAGCTTGTGACTCTGCATCGAAGCATCGACTGAGCCAATTAGCCGTCTGTTCCTGCAGACATCCGTCCCCACCCCACAATAGCCCGCAGTGGAAAACTGCCTCTTGTCTTGCCCCGCCCACCGGCCCCCCACCCCCCATTCTCTTCATGTGTCCTGTTGGCAGGATATAAATAGGACATCCCTCCATCCAAACCGGTGGCCAGGGCCTATTGATCTGCTTCCACCTGATCGGTCTCCAGATCTCACTGCAGCTGGAGGGAGTTTGCCTGTATGCTGACTGTAGCTGGAATGAAATAACCACCAGTCCTCCTCCTGCTTTAGCACACATACAGTGACCGATACCTGACTTGTAGGGGGTGGAGCTGTCCAGGTTACACGCCTGCTTCTTTTCCCTTAACACCATTAATACGACTTCAGGTTTGAAGTGGATGTTGGTGGTTACAGCGGGCATCTGTAGCATGACTACTTCCAGCTGATCACACTGTAATCAGCCAGGTCAGCACAGGACTCCCTCCCTCCTTCCCTCTCTCCCTTGGGTTTACGAGGCAGGCTCCCAGCTTGCTAAGGTTTGAAAATGCCTCGGTAGCAGGATTGGATGATGTGCTGACTCTGGACAGGCATTGCTGGCCACGTGTGAACTACAGCTGCCAGGTGACTTAAACTCAAAGAGACAGAGGAGGAGTGAGGACAGGGGCTCTGATGACAAGACTGCATGGTGTATCAGGTGTATCCGATGTATCCGGTTACTGTGCACTGATGCAGTTTGTACACAACTGAATGACACACTTCTTTAAATTCTGTCATATCAAGAACAGAAGGTCAGCAGGTGGAGTGCAAAAATGGACTGACAATCTGAGTTTGATTAATGATGTCTGACACATTTGGGTTTTTAATTTCTTGTCTTCTGTTTCTGCACAGCTGGAAAACCTCATGCTGGATAAAGACGGACACATAAAGATTACAGATTTTGGCCTGTGTAAGGAAGGGATCAAAGATGGCGCCACCATGAAAACCTTCTGTGGAACCCCAGAGTACTTAGCACCTGAGGTAACACCACCACCATCATTCCATTCTCTGGTCAAGCGGAGGGATGAGAGTTAAAAAAAGATGGCCGTAGTTGGAGCTGGTCGACACCTGGTGGCTGTGATGAGCATGTTAGACATGCTCACCACTCCAACCTCTCAGACACCTAAAACAACATATTATTTATCATTTCACTTAGTATAGGTGTTTTCTGTTCAGTTCAGCTATGGTTGAATTATGATGATGATTAGTATTATTAGCTCTTTATGATCCTTATGAAGTCAAATCAAACCCTTCTCCTTCCAGTGACATGGGCCTTGACCTCCACTACTCTGTTGTGAATGGAAGCATCAGTATTGGCTGCGTCTCCGCTCATTCAATCTTTTTTATTTGTCGTGAACCCGTCAGCTCATTTTCCGGGTGTTTATTTTGAACACTAATGAAGCGGTCCTGTCAGACCTTAGGAGTATGCGTGACACGAGACCCAAAACAAAAATGCGGCGTGTGTTGTCGGACAGTGGATAAGAAGCATATGGCAGAGAGGGCAGCTGTCCAACATGCCTTTCTAATCTCCAGCTGAAGTCAGTTGTCAGTTAATAAGTGTGTCGTGTGCCTGGGGCAGGGCGGCCCACTCTCATATTTGCTGCATACGGAGGGGTGTGTCTTAACCCTAAGTCGTGCAGGTATGACAAGAGTTGAGTTGGCTGTGTAACTGGATATCGCTCTGTGACTGCAGTGGGGGCGTGTTAGTGTTTACGCTCACCCCTTTGCCTGCTAGTGTTAAAAAAAAAGTTTTCTGGGGAGAAGGGTGTCCGTGTTGCCACAGTTGCTATATCGTTGTTTTTAGCCTCCATTTTGTATTTTCTGTCTGGAGACAGGAGGGGGAGGCGTGGGGTGGGGGCGTGGTGTGATTGGCAGGCAGACGCTCTGGAAATGTGAGTGTCCACCGCTGGAGGAAAACACAGCACGGGCCCCAGCTGTTGTGTGTCACCTGACCAGGGCAGAGCCCCGTACCGTCGTCAGGCAGACGTCCCTTCAACCAGGACGGAACATGGAGACCTGAGCTGACTTCTGTCTCAACAGTCACACGCTCCCACCTGCACAAACATAAAAAAGCATGTTGAAGAAACCCTGCAAAGCCCCACCTGTCCACCCTGAGCTGTGAGCAGTGCAGCTCCCTCCGCCACAGAGGAGCCCAGTGTATGACAGCTCCAGCGGAGAGAGGGGAGACATCAGGGGGTGTTGCTATGGCAACAGGGTCGCTGGCAAGCGTCTCCATGGAGTGCAGGCCAGGCAGTGTTACAGGTTGTTCTGCAGTAAACAATGACCTTGTTGTGTGAGCTGCACAGGAATGCTGTAACGTCTGGGAATATTCCACCCAGAGTAAGAGGGGGTGGGGGGGTGCGCAATGTGCAAAGGCCCACTGGTTTGTCTCTGGAGGCTGGACTGGGACAAATTCACTTTGTCACTTTTATTAAACAGTCACAAAAAGAAAGCCCTTATTGGCTGAGGGAATTGGTGAAGAAAAATATGGGCAGGTTTAATCTAGCAGCTAACGCTGACGTGAATTCACAAGCTTTGAGGACGAATCGAAGGAACACTTTGAAGGAAAACAAAACAACCCTCAAGTCAACAGCGCCATGTTCCCCTGCGGAAGGTACCGGTCTTAGTTGGGGGCCGGGGCCCAGGCAGGCAGTGCTGGTTACATATATGAGGGATGAGCTTGGCTCCTGTGCTCCTGGCAGCTTCACAGCTGTGGCGCTCTTCTACTTATATGGGGCAGCTGCGGGCCCAGCTGTCGCACGGTGTGAATCACACGACAGCAGCGCTGGAAATAGAGACGGCCCAGTAATCCTAGCCCCACTCTGGCTTCACGTTACTCCCCCTGCCCTCCTGGTCCTCTTCCTTGATGCTCAGCACCGCAGCACCAGGCGGAGTGCCCCCCCCCCCCCCAACCCACACACACACACACACACTCACACACAGGTCCGTTTTGTTCCTTTTACAGTCATATCCGTCCATCTGTTTTCCAGGACCCCCAGTCCTCGGGCCTATGCTCTGTTGTGTCCGTTACTAATTCTATTAATCCGCCCTCGTCTTTTTATTAAAGTTGCTATTCTTAGGTCTGAAGTGCCGAGCATCATGCTGCTTGAGGTTTAAGAGAACAGACTGTTCTTCTTGTCTTGATTTCACCTTCAACATCCGCCTGGAGAGGCAGAATCCAGTACATGTCCCCGGAGACCTTGGAACAACTGTGCTCAGCGCCACATTAGTCATGCAACAGGTTGCTCAGGAAGCACAACACTGCAAGAGTTTGTCTCCTGAAGAGCTGTTGAGACGAGTCTTTTTGAATTGTAAGACGATGTTTCTCCCTCAGTGGTGTGTGTTTTGTTTTGGTTTTTTTTTGTGCTACCCCAGGCCTGTGTTTGTTGACACCTCAGCTGCTTGTTGGTGTGTTTGTGTGTTTGTGGCCCTGAGGTGATTAAACATGCAGGGCTCCAGGGGAAACACTATCCCCGCTCCGAATGTGAGATGTGAGTCCATGTTGGCTGGGACCCACGCGGGGCGGGGCGGGGTCGGGGGGTACGGGCAGGTGATTTTGATATTTAGGGATTTGAATATTCTGCCCAAAAGTTGTCCCATGTGTGTACACAAAGCTGTCAGTTGAAGCACAGAGTGCAGAAACACACCTGAGCTCATGTAGGAAAAGACCACAAGTATTATTGTTTGAAAACATCCAACTTCCGGTGTAACTTTGAAACCGATCTGCTCTCAATCGTCCAGGTGCTGGAGGACAATGACTACGGCCGCGCTGTGGACTGGTGGGGTCTGGGCGTGGTGATGTACGAGATGATGTGCGGCCGACTTCCTTTCTACAACCAGGACCACGAGAAGCTGTTTGAGTTGATCCTCATGGAGGATATCCGCTTCCCTCGGACCCTCGGGCCCGAGGCGCGCTCGCTGCTGTCTGGGCTCCTCAAGAAAGACCCAATGCAGAGGTCAGCTTCAAGAGTCTTTTCATTAAGAGTCAGACACAAAAATAAAAACAATTCAACAGTACCTTTGAATTTTTTTATATATAAATATATAAATAATAAATGAAATGGGTTTCTTCTTGTCCCTAACATCTCCTTTGGGACTGATCCTCCAGGTTAGGTGGCGGACCCGATGACGCCAAGGAAATCATGCAGCACAAGTTTTTTGCCGGCATTGAATGGCAGGATGTTTATGAGAAGAAGGTCAGTTTCAAAGATGGAGATTGTCATCAGACAGACAACTGCTTTCGCACTAAATGATGGTGCTGATGTGCTAATGTATGTTTGCATGTGTGTTGTCCCCTCCCCCACCCCCTTGCCGGTCAACAGCTGGTCCCGCCGTTCAAGCCCCAAGTTACCTCGGAGACAGACACACGATATTTTGACGAGGAGTTCACAGCACAGACCATCACCATCACCCCACCCGGACAAGGTAGCAACGAAGGCTGCATGTCGACGTGTACATAGAGTTTACTGGAGCGTGTTGGAATTCTGAGTCTGTGGTTTGTACATGTGGCTGATGAACTCAGCGATACGGTGACTTGTTTGACGCTCAAACGAGGTAAAACATGATGTCATGTGTAGAGTCCTTGACAGTATATAGTCACCATTCTATTTCATCTTAAAATTAACATTTGATCTGTGTGAGACACTTTAAGGAAGTCTTATTTTTATATGTGATTTTATTTTTGTGATGAGACGTGAGTTTGTTTTGGGAAACTGACATGAGAGGAGAAACCCACGGCGGTTTTACTGAGCTCCCTTGAGGGTAGTTTGCCCTCTGCTGGACAACCAGTGCCATTGAATTACAATGTCTGACTTCACTTATTCATTCTGTGGCTGTAAACTGTAAAATGACCAGTCTGTGTGCTGATCACAGTTCATTGATAAGACAGCGCATCTAACTGCTGTCAGTTTATGTGCATTTAACAAAAGACAGTGGGATGCGGCAAAATGTTCCAAGTCCAAATCAAAAGAACCTCACAGACCTCCACTGACTGACCTTCTGTCCTCCCCCCATCCACAGACGACAGCATGGAGTCCTTCGACAGTGAGCGGAGACCTCACTTCCCCCAGTTCTCCTACTCAGCCAGTGGGACGGCCTGAACGACTCGCGTACATTCCTCTGGTTGCCGTCGCCCCTCTCCCCACCCGACCGTACTCTCCGACGTCTGGGGCCGCTGCCTCGTTCCTCCCAGCATTTGTCTGCAGACGCCGTGGGTGGACGTAACTTACAATCTCCCTGCTTGTGTTTGACAGGAAGGTCGAAAGACAAAAAAACACATAACTGCAGTTGTTGCTTGTGGCTGCAGAGTTAACACTATCCTGCATTTCCTGGTTGTTATGTTGTACACCGAGCGGGCATCCGTACACCATGACCAATGAGGAAATGCAGCTATGTTGTGCACAAATCAGGCCAATGCCATGAGTTTCCAAAAGGGCTGTTTTGTATCGAAGATATGGAATTGAAGATGAATCCACCATTTCAAATAGAAATAGGCACCACAACATGTGAACGAAAAAAAGGTTGTTGTTTATTGATGTTTTTTTTTTTTTTCTCCTCTCCAAGACTTATGAACAAATCAACTTCAGACGTCAAGATACTTTTGGCTTCGAACGTGAATGTATGAAATAAAGTCGATCTCTCTGCATACTTCCGTGTTTTAACACATGGCTGATTCTCTTACGTATGAAATGCCGTCGTCTGACTTCTGCCACCGTGTAGCGAAAAAAAGAGAAAAGGAAAAAAGGCATTGATCATATATCACCCAAACACCACACCGAGTCTGAATCAGTCGTGCAATACGTCTATGAGACAGACGGCGAAGACGCACGGTCCAGAGTTAAAAAGCCCCCTGAAGTAAGTGCTTCTAGTTCCTGTTGCCTTCCTACCACCAAGCCGTGTGGCAAACACCTGCGTTTCCCTCTGACGGGGATCAGCTGACCCCTGCTGACGCCTGCTGACCCCTCGGACTTTTCTCCTTCAGGGTTTTTCCTCCTTGTACAGTAATGGGTGCGTTCGCATCCAGTGCATCATGCAGCCTCAGTGAGGTCGCTTTAACAATACATTTCTGTAGGAGAACTGGGCTTCCAGGGAAAATACATCTTTGACCTGCTTCTTCTTGGAGGGGGGGCGGGGGGCTGGTGTCCCTTCACGAGTTTCTTATTTATATGAGACCAGCATTGACTAAAATGAGTTTTACTGTGCCAATGATATGCACTTTGCTGCCCCAGAATGATTGTATCTGGACTCTTATTTGTATTTGTGGTTGGTGAAGACTAAATTAGCTTATTTTCTAATGTAAACATAATGTTGTGGATAGAAATAAAACAAGAAGTGCTTGTTTTGAATGGTTGGTCCCTTTGTTACACACAAAAAGGAGGCTCATGGGAACGGAAACTTTCAAAGGGTGATGGGAGGTTTCCAAACATGCCTCAGTTTTTCTAAGATGACAGATAATCATTTTTCTCTTTTCAAAAGTGCATCAAGGTTTATTGAATGTAATGTTTTTATGTTGTTTTCACTTCAATCTTTTGCAAACTTTTTATTTTTAAAGGAAATCTGATTGTTACTTACTCCTATGCACACTCTCCCTTCACTGTCAGCTTCTGAAAATAGGGAACTTCATTTTGTACTTATTTTTTATTTCAGTTTTTTTTTTTTTTGTATCTTCTCTCCCATATTTCCGAGACTGAGGACACCAGCTTTAGTAAACATAATATAAACTTTGTACACTGTTTATACTTGTTTCTTTCAAACCAATGGAATAAAAAGGTCTTAACAAGCCGCTGTGCAGACTCATCTTTCATCCGGACCTCTGGCAGACTATGACTAACTGATTGTTCCATATTAAGCTAATTTGATGTGGAAAAATATGACCACACAGAGAATGAATGTTCTCCCTGGAAAAGACAATAGATAATTGGATTTATGTGTCATTCCACATTCAGATTAATATCCAACAGTCATCATCTGTGTACTGTTTACATACAGTACATCACATATATACCGTACTGTCTCTAAATAGCATACTGAGGAGGCCACATGAGCGGAAACTGCGAGTATAAACTGTGACACGAATGCTTCAGCACTCAGCAGCTCTGACTCTCTGCACGATGGCTCTGCTCCATGTCTGGGCCTCTGCAGCTGGTCTGAGACAGGAAGGATGCTCCCCCCGGGGCCCTCGGGCAGATGTTGTGGTCTCTGGAGCAGATGTTGACAGCCAGGACAAACAGTCTGTCTTTGGCCAGATGTAACGCACAGCGACACACAGCGAAGCCAACGTTTGGCCCAGAGACAACCAACACCTGACAACCATCTCTCACCTGACTCCAGCTGTGCTGCCTGGAACATGCCTCCATCTCTGCCACAGGCCTCCCCTGGCTGCTACACACACACACACACACACACACACACACACAGACACTGTTGAGAAAACAAGACTATTCAAGATGCTTCACAACAATGTATAAGGAACAAAGTCAAAGCTGCACAAGATAGAACAGACATTAAAACAGACATTATTTGTGCTGCCATCACTATTTGCAACAAATATCTTAGTTGAATTCTGTCAGCGATCGACAAGTTCCAGAATCTGATGAAGAAACTGCGGTTTGCAACTTTCTGAACGAGCAGGTTTGTCGGTTTTGGCTCTGTAAAACAAAGGTCAGAAACGGTTTTCAACATGTTGATTACGAGCCCCCGATGACACAGAGCACCAGCAGGAGATAAAACCCACCAGACTGAGAGAGTGAATAAATAAATACAATATATTTCTAATGCATATGCCTGCATAGAAATAGAGCGACATGTGATTTAGCAAAAACAATTCGACATTATAATACATGTAATGATATTAGATATAAGACATAATTACAAGTATTGTCACAGCAATGACTCAATATCTGGAACTGAAAAGACTTTTGTAGACATTCATGTATCAAAGATTATAATGGTTTTGTGTCCTTATTTTGACATTGACGGAACAGTGTTAAACGAGATAACGGATTAAATCAGTGTCAATATCTAGCCATTGAAAGCTTCTTTCAAAGCCACATCAATGTTGAAGCTACAGCGCCATCTAGCGGTGTAAAGTGGTGATTGGCAAGCGCATCAGCAGATGTTTTCTTTGATATGAACAGTTTTCAAGTTAATTTCAATCACTTTTCCCCCCTCACTGAATTACACTCAGTCACTGAACCTTTCACATTCCTTCCTCCCTCATCCTTGTATTCCTCTCCGGAGGAGTGAAACAAACACAGAGATCGTCTATGCATGGAAGATGAATCACCTGTTGAAATTGAATGTTGGCGTTTCGAATGAGCTGCTATTGCTCTGGTATTTGGTCATTAACTGAACACACAACAACAACAACAACAACAACAACAACAACAACAACAACAACAACATAATGCGAATATAGCAGCAACAACAATGATATTATTAATTAGAAGAATAACAACAATAACAATAATTTTATGATGAAAATGTTATTTTTAATGATTTATTATATGCACCAATAAAAGAAAATCTATCTAAAAAAGTAAATGAAATGAAACCTCCCCTCAGGTTCAGTCGGTGAAGTCTTGTTGTCACTAGGGGGCGTGTCCGTCCCGTCTCCGTGAGGTTTTCGTCACCCGGAACTCAAGCAGAGTGGGACCTCTGCGCGCACCAGCCCGTCGGACGTCGGATGGACTTGTCAAGTGACGTCGTCGTGTCGGGACAAGAGGAGAGTTTCGGCCAGTTGTCATTCCCTGAAGGGAAAAGAGGGTGTGAACGGCACCTACCTGTCCGACGTCACCTGCTGCTCCCGTTGAACGTTGTCGGCCGTCGAAGTTTGTCCGGTAAACGCTGGCTTCCCTCAGGAGCAGGACGGAGAAAGCGTTAAAGGTGCGTTCTTGAGCGAAACAAATCTTTGTCAGACGGCTTTTGACTACAGACTACAGACTACACACCGCCAACTCGTTACAAAGCTGTGTCTGCCGCTTTGACACGACAGTCACCTGTAAATATGTTGCTGTAGCTGGGAGTTGACTACCTGTCCAGCTGTCCATCGTGTAGACAAGGTGAACGAAGGTGAAGGTGTAGTTAGCTAACACGGGCGCTGGTTTCCGTACCAAACACTTCACCGGCACGTTTAAATGAGCTTCTTTCCATTTGTGAGCGTGTCAGCACTAGCGAGCTGTCACATGGCTGTCTCACCTGAACGCAAACATGCGGTGAAGGCATTTAATTGCATTACTGAAGTGCCACTGTTTGGATAAACAGGTCTAACAGAGGAGAGGAGAACGTCCCTCACTAATCTTTCCATAGAACCACATCCTATGTGATGGTTTGATCAGCCAAGGACACATTGACTTTTAATCACACTGGGTTTCTACGTCTGTGTTGGATAGCTCATCTCAATGTCATGTCTCCCACAGGATGCCAAAAGGATCCTGACCCCCGGCCCCAGGATGAGTGTGACATCATGGTTCCTGGTCAGCAGCTCTGGCACACGCCACCGGTTGCCACGGGAGATGATCTTTGTTGGCCGGGATGATTGTGAACTAATGCTGCAGGTGCGTTCACCTCTGTGCATCCGACACAGCAGACAAACACCAGCAGATTCGTAAGAATTCAAACGGCCCTGCACGCGATTCTCTCGGCGGACGGTCACATAGACGTGTGAAACGGCAGCCAGACGCTCCGGCGTGCTGCGCGTGTGTGTCCTGGTGACAGAGCTTTCAAACAGAGTTGCCCCTGACTGCCTCTCAAACAATGACCTCAAACTCTGCGAAAGCATTCCACACGAGAGGTTTTCCACACTGTGTGTCAAAGCACTTTGTGGTCCTCGTGTACTACTCTCTGTATTTAGCCCTTTCAAAGAAGAATGCTGCCTCACAAGCTGTTTTTATTTCCCTTTAGTCAGTGCGTTATGCTCAGAAATTCCCTGCCAACACCAGTTTGGTCACATTGAAAAATCCACAATGAGGCGTAGCCGGATCCAGGAAAAACCTCAACTTCTCCCAAGCTGAAATGATGCAGACTTTTCTCTTGCTCTGTTTAAGTGCTCAGGACGGCTCTTTCACTCGTCCTACAAACAGTTTTTGCTTCAAACTGTCTTCAGCCTTGTTTTTTTTTTTTTTTTTAGCTCAGTCCATTTTTCCAGTCTAACCACAGTTAACTGCGACAATCCTGTTTGGCGTGTAGAACAGAGAGTGTGAGCGAGGTCGTTTCAAATAGCACTGACTCGAACATCTAGACTTTCCGTGACTCCTCCGGCAGCAGACGCTGGTCGTCGTGGTGCTGGGGTGGAGTCACTGCTGCCACAGCTAACATTTTTCTCTGATAACGGGGCAAAGTCAGCAGACAGCTGAGAGCCACTGGGTTATGAATATGTCATTGGTCTGGTTATTACCTGTTCTCCTCTGGTTCTCCTCTGTGCGGATCAGACGACATGGAAGTTGTCCTGAGTTGGATGTTGAACCTCTTCACCGTACTTTTTATCATGATATTTGATAGTGTTTTTGCGTTCTGGTTCCTGTTGTGATCTGTCGTGCTGCTGGAAATGTGACTTTCAAGTATCTATCTACGTATCATGGACCGTCCACACAGCCTGCACACTGGTGTTCCATCTGGGGGCCGTGTGTTCTGTCCCGATGAAAGGACCATTGAGGGGCAGTGGTAATTTCGCAAATGAGTTTGGCTTTCATATTTTGTTTAAGCCAATTCTGTGAGTGGCTAACGAGCAGAGACAAGGGAGAGGGAATGACTCACCCACTGCGTGTGATGGACGGAGGCACGTTCCCCCTCTGATGGCAGGTTGACCATGTACACACAGACAATGGGACCTAGGGAGCCTTTCTGACCTGGTAACGCAGTGTTCCATGTTTATGAGCACACACGCAGGGAGGTCATTGTTTTAATCCACCCTAAACCCTGATTCAACGTCATACTGTCTCCGTTTCAGTCTCGCAGTGTGGACAAACAGCACGCTGTGATCAACTACGACCAAAACACAGATGAACACATGGTGAAAGACCTGGGGAGCTTGAACGGGGTGAGTGAGTGAGTGAGTGAGTAAGTCTCCGTACCAACGGCAAGAGAGGAAAAACAGAAAACCTGGATGTATGAGAAGCAGGATTAAAAATGTCAAAGCCAGACATAGACAACCCTTGTCAATGATTGTTAACTGTCAGTAACCATCAGCTGGGCAGGAAGTTTCAGGGCATAAAGGTTTGGAAGTGTAAAAAACCTCTGGACTCTCGTCTGGAGTGTGTGTGTGTGTGTGTGTGGTTTGTAAAACAGCACTAATCAAGATGCTTATTTTCTGCTCTGGAGCCGTTAATTCCTCTCATTCTTTAACTGTGTTTTCATTGTCCCACTGAAATCCAGTGCGGAGCGTCGGGAGAAGCCGTTCTTTGTTCTCGTAGTTTCTTTTGGCCGTGGTCACGGCAGCCGCAGTAATCGGAGCAGAACGGTCTTTAGCAGTAATTTAACGGCACTTATCAGCGTCTGACCGACTCCAGTCTGTCAGTCTCTCCTGTCCTGGTACTTCCTGGTCAGAGGACGAACAGAAACATCCCAGTTTACAAGTGATGCACATGTGATTTAGCATGTGTATTAAACACTCTACGAAAGGTGAGAGCGCCGTTGCATAAGAACCTAATCTCATCAGGGTTTGAATGTGTGACTGGATTAACTTTCAGTGGGAAAAGTGCCAAAGTACCTGAAATAGAGAATTTAAGAGCCTGTCCCGTGTGAGCACACACTGACTGACTGTACTTCGCTGTGAAGAGTTGAAGTGTTGTGTTTCTGTTTTTCAGACATTTGTGAATGACCTCCGGATCCCGGACCAGACATACATCACCCTTAAACTCTCTGATGTCATCCGCTTCGGTTATGATATCCTTTCTCTTTCCACCTCACTGATGTACCTTTATCTCTGATCCAGTGTGCGTATTTCACATGTACTTACATTTAAGTTGGTGCTCAGCAGCTGTTCTGACAGCTACATCGGCATGTTAATCCCCTCTGGGTTTTCAAGTCAGCGGTTTTAGATTATAGTCAAATGTGGGCTGAAAATCTGCTGCACCCTTTGACCCCCCACCCCACACCCCCCAACAGAACAGTGGAGTTTAGCTTAGATAACAAAGAGGAGCACTGAGTGCAGAGACGTAGAGGACTGATCACACTGAATGCTTCACGTTGACTCCTGTGTGTTGCTGAGATATGATAGGAGTTTGAACTGCTGCACTGGTCTGGTGCTCGTTCCCTCCGTCACTCACACTGGAAGGCACCTTTGTGAGAGGAAGGTAGAAATAAATGGAAACAATTATTGAATTTAGTTATTTTTGCACGTTCTTACCGTGCTGCCAAAGTTCACATTGTTTGTGTAACTCCCCCTGTCGGCTCTCCCCTTCCCGAGTGCGTGTCCTCGAGCAGACACTGGACTGTGAATGCATACATACTTTAACTTGTGCTGCACATGCTCATCTGTATATTCTGGAGAAGAGTCAACACAAAGTCCCAGAGGAAGCTCTTAAAGTAAGTGGTATGTTAGGAACAGGAGAAATCCCTGGTGGATGTTCCTCTTCCACATGTGTGCTTATTGTTGTCGGGGGCTTCTCATCCTGTTTCCTCTCTGTGTCTGTGCAGCATGAGAAGTACACCAGCCAGTTGCAGCTTAGTCTGAAAGCGCTGGAGGCAAAGGTGAAGGACAGACAGCAGGTCCAGAGCTCAGATAAGAGCAAAGATGCCGTTTCCACAGTCAAAGTACAGGACAAGGGCGAGCGACGAGCCCACTCGCTCACAGGTAAACCGTCATCCAAACTGAACTGGAGCTGGAGGTGGATTCAGTGTTCACGGATGGGAGGAAGAGGGCGTCTATCGGTGCTCATGCATTGCAGGAATTTGGTCTGAGATGCCGTGATCAGACCTCTGTGGTCTCTTTTTAATGAACAGTACGAAGCCTTGAAGCTGTTCCCACCAGTTTGGGTTTCAAACAGAGTTCACGTCTTCTGCGCAACTTTATTTTGCGAGATTCATCCACATATTAGAATATATTCTATTACTTTTACGAATGTGTGAGTGGACATCTGTGGAGTGTGTCACACACCAGATAAACATGGACGTGAACAGTGCTCTGTGTGTTATTTATCAGACCAAACTCAGTTGAACTTTGGACCGACTCCTACGGGAAGCACAGTGTAGTAGCCTTCTTTGGGAAAAGTCCAATAAAGAGGAGTTTTCACCGGGAGAACAATAACCGTCCTTTTAAGAGCCTCCCTGTTGTGAGATTAGGCCTCCATGTGAGCTCCAGTCCCACGCCGTGAGTGAAGGCGTAGATGCTGACACTCAGTGAGCAGTCTGAGGAGATAGTCGGTGAGGTGGTGCCAGACAAGCTCAGGGGATGAAAAGTTAACAACCTTATCTTTGGGAGCCAAACCTCCTCCTGCAGCCTCATGACGTCTCTGCACGTGTCAGCTCACAGCTGATGGATTTATGTCGGCAGCTAATACATCTGTTTCTCTGCCCTCAGACAGTCCTTTTAGCTACAGAGGGACGATTGTTCTTTCAAGAGGAGCACTTTGTAAATTCATCCTGAAGAACTGTTCCAGCCGTTGTTGATGCTCCCGCCCCTGTCCGCTCTATAATCAC
Organism: Aeoliscus strigatus; assembly: GCA_901007665.1. NCBI lineage: Eukaryota > Metazoa > Chordata > Actinopteri > Syngnathiformes > Centriscidae > Aeoliscus > Aeoliscus strigatus. The sequence goes on along the minus strand of CAAKHB010001955.1, from coordinate 14,193 downwards.
ATCTTTGTGCTTAGAGGGAAAACTACAACTAGTGCTTAAAATAGGGCTTTTCCACCAGGGGTATATCCTCCAGAGGACTTTACAAATCATTGGACTGCAGAACAGGAAGAAACAAAAAAAGAAGTTCAAATAGAAAAAACAGCTGGACCACAGATATACGCTGAACGTCTGGCTCAGGTTGTTTAAGAAATCCCATTTTCTGTACTGAGGAAACAAAGCATGACTGAGCATGTCTCTGCTGACTTTATGCAAATAGATTCATCCAGCGACACTGACGTCAGGTGTTTCCTCATTTTACTGACACATGGAGTGGGTGTTTCTTTCCTTTCCATTTCTGGTCTGGTCCAGCTCGTTCACACACTCGCTGAGAGAGCGGTTACAGGATGTGTCCAGTCCTCCAGCTGTCTGCTGAGTGACACAGTGGAGTCAGATTTAAGGGAGCAGTCCGCCCTGATAAATCACACTATCCGTCACTCGGTGAATGATGGCTTAATTGACTAAAACTAAACCTATGAGTTAAGACTTTTCGCTGCTCCGTTGCTGTGTTGACGTCTTGTCGTGTGTGTCCGGGCCAACAGCAGCAAAGTGCTTCTGATCCTTCAGATTATTTAGTCTCCACAACGCACCAGAGGAGTGTTTTTAGTCAGTCTACCAGGATGATGACCAGCGTTTCCATTATCTGATTAGTGCCATAAAGCCTGGCTGGCATGTGCAGACGACAGACCAGGAGCTCTGGCAGCTCTGGCACCAGGACCTCAACCCGCATGGTTTGACTCAGAAAGAACTAATGAAATTAAATCATTAAAATCAGTGTGTCATTAGCTGTAAAAAAAGTCTTGATGTCATTTTGTTTTTGTCTTCTCCTTTGAAGATTAGGATTAACTTTGTCCCCAATAGTATGAGAAGGATTATGTTTTTGTGTGATCCACACCCTCTCTGTCTCCATGGATGTCAAGTCTCACATTGTCCTTTTTATCTCTAGAACGACCTTCTCACCTTCCTCCTTGAGATTAATCATATACCTGTAATGTGAGTGTGTGTGTTGTGTGTTTGTTGTTCGTCCCAGCTCCCCCCAGCGAGCCTCCGATATCCAAGCCAACTCCTCTGTATGGCCAGCCCTCCTGGTGGGGGGAGGATGACGACCCAGCCGGCAAAAAGCTAAACCGAGATGGAAAAATGACCGAACAGGAGTCATCAGGTCAGCAGCTGGCCAAGGATCTTTTTAATACAATAAGAAGAAATACTGTGTTGAGTTATTTATAATGAAATTGATTGTAGTATTTCTTCGTCTGTGAATTCCATCCCATGGCACATGCGTGCCGTGGCTATGTGATTCCCTTTGTGGGTCACTGGGAGATAGACGGTGCTAAGCCGACGGGACACGTCTCTGGCTGCCAGTTGTGGTCCGGTGGTGGTGTGTGCCAGGGCCAGTGGGCATTGCTGTCTGGCTCCTGATGGATTATGACCCTCTAAGCTGCTGGGCGGGGGGGCTCATGTTGCCTGGGATGTAACAGATTATTCCTGCTCAGCTTCCTTCCAATGGACTCTGATCCCCCAAAGTGATATTTGTCCAAGTGGCACCCAGTGACCAACTGGCAGCTGGAACGTCCTGTCTGAGAGTTAACAGTCATCACATCCACTGTCCATTCTGCCGACTCATCGCTAATGCATTCGTATTTACTGTTCAACAGGGTCGGGTAAAGATGTGTCCAGATATGCGGTCAGCACATCTCTGTCTGAAAGTCAGGCCAAGTCCATCTTCTCTTACCGCCGGGAGGCCAGCTACTTTGAGATCCAAACCAAAGAGCTCCAGCCACAGACCCCCAAGAAACCCGAGTCACACATCCACGAGGTTCCAACAAAGGATACTCCGGACCCACCTCAGAGTGTTCCCTCCACCCCGACACCCTCCGTGGTGCAGAGCCACGCCTCCTTCACCATCGAATTCGACGAATGCACCCCAGGAAAAATGAAGATCAAGGACCACGTGACCAAGTTCTCCTTCCGCCAGCAGCGCAAGCTTCCGTCCACCGATGCTGTGACCACACCCACTGAGGTGGTGTCAGCAGAAAGCAAGGTCGCTGATTGGCTGGTCCAAAGCAACGCCAGTATGCTGATGAGGAGGTCCCAGGCTGAAGAGATGTTCAACAGCGACCCTGCACTTCCACAGATGACCAAGGGTGAGTTACCGACACCCAGTGTGTGTGTTTTCCCACACAGACCGTTCACTCTGACTTCTTTTACTTCCATCAGCAGGAAACCACCAAGAAAATGTCAGTCAGAGTGATTCAGGGGATCCTGCAATCAATAGAAAGGATTTTCTTCAATCAGAAGATCACACTGGGTCCCAGAGAGCCTCCCCTCCTCAACGCTTCACCTCCCCCGACCCCGAGGTGCCGCTCTCCTGCTCTCCTCCAGAGTCACTGTCCCTCTCCAGTGTCAGCAAAGCAGACCCTCACCAAGCCTTTGTCATCGAATTCTTTGACGACAACTCGAGAAAGAAGCGCTCCCAGTCCTTCACCAGCAACAGTCACCCACCAGAACCCTCGAACCACCGGTTCCATCCTGAGAAGGCAAGAAAAGGCACGAGTCAAACGGCATCTCCAGCAGCCACCACTCCCCCCACCCAACGCTACACCATCCCTCTGAAAGACCCTGCAGGTCCCCAAAGAGCTGGTTCTCTACGGAGGGAAAAGTCTGACGTCCGGATCAGCACCAGCTTTCCTTCTCGCTCCTCCTCTGTGTCCGTGAAGCCTTTTTTTAGTGTGGGCCGCAGATCCAAATTTGCCCAGGAATACACGGAACTGCTCAGACAGACAAAGCAGGCTTCCTCAAGCTGGGAGAAGAACACTTCTACTTCGATTTCACAGACTGGGAAAACAGATCAGAGGTCCGGTAGTCCTCCTCCGTCGAACGCCCCCCGTCTGCCCCAGACGTCTTCTCCCATCCACCAGCCTGTTCCCCTCAAGGCACCCACCATGACTCCTCGGAGCGACGAAGGCAAAAACCGTGGCCCCAGAAATGAAGAGGAGGACACTTTAAGTGACGCAGGAACCTACACTATTGAAACAGAGGTCCAAGATAAAGAGCTGGAAGAAGCTCGCAGCAAGATCGACCAGGCAAGTTTCCCTCAGCGCACATCTGGAGAATCTATAGAACCAGTCTGACGTGTTTCCTGGGACACGATCCCTGTCAGAAGAAGACGTCTTCATTCCCACTCTGATTCCTGTGCCATGCTGTGTTCTTGACAGGTGTTTGGTGTTGTTGAGAGCCCAGAACGAAGCACCCCGAGTGACGCAGAAACATCAGCAGTTATTGTTCAGGGCAGAGAGCAGCATAGGCAGGGTAGCTGTGGGGAGGTGAGGCCAGCTCCAGAGCAGGGACAGGTGGACAAATCAATAATCACAAATCTGCATGCGTGGTTCTCTCCCCTTCTTGGTGTCTCCTCCTGTTTTTGGTGTCTTTGATTTCTAGATTTGCGTCGTCTCACCTGATCTGGGATTTTCTGTCTAAACTAATTTACTGTGAAAAGTCAATCATCCGCGTTCTGACGTGCCCATTAATCAGTTTGATTACTTGTTGTGGTTTCTGTGGAGCTCCAGTCACGGCCGTCGGTGGTGTCTCCAGTCTGGCTTTGTTCAGCTCTGAAGCCGTGGTCCGTTGTCTCATGCAGGCGCAGCCAGCGGTGCAGGGGGCTCCTAAATGGATGTCCTGCTGGGCCAGCTTGGCAGACAGCTACGCAGACTCAGGCCCTTCGTCTGGCCTGTTTGATGCCTCGTCCCAGATGGAGCTGTCAGGAGGGGGTGAGCCACCTGAGGAGAAACGAGTCCATTTGAAATGATAATGAGACACGCTGATGAATATGAATGATATTTTCTGTCTCAGTTTATGTTTTTCAACATGTTCTCTGCAGCACGGGGCGCGCTCATGCACAAGAACACCCTCAGTGGAAAAGTGGACAGTGTTGACGCTGGCGGTGCACGAGTCCGTCGCATCCTGCCCCAAGTCCCCCTGGTGGAGAAGGAGGAGGCTCCAGCCCCCAGTGTTCAGGTCCACTATGACCCACATTCAACGTTTGACGTAGAAGACAGCAGCGTTCCAGAGGGCCCCGGGTCCCAGGATGGCGTCCATAGGTTGTCAGTACAGGATGACGTGGAGCCTGACAGCTTGAGTGAGGCGAGCAAGTCTGATGACGGGTCCATCATAGAACAGAGGAGGAGGCCGCTGTCGGACACGGAGGGGAGGAGAACCGACGACAGGCTCCTCCTCCCGGCCAAGTCCACGTCGTTCTACATCGGATCAGAGGAGGCTGTGTCCACACCACAACACGGAGACTCTAAACGTGACTCTCCTCAGGCTGACGGCAAAAATCCCACCAAAACCTTCTCCACAGCCACGCTGACCAAACAGAAAGGCAACAAGGACTCCAAACTCAAGCCCAGCATGTCTGCTCCGGTCGTGACTCAGGGACAGAGCCCAGAGTCCAAGGAATGCTCCGTGTCCTCCTTAATCCGCCAGGAGAGCTTCACCAAGGATCGGCCCAGCAGCGGCCGACTGCCCAACATCTCCACGGAGTCTTCTCAAAGAGACTCGGAGCTCCTCTCCATCCAGGGATCCTGTAGTCAGGACACTCATTCTTACCTCAAAGAGACAGAGGACGTTCTGGCTGCTCTGGAGGCCAAGCTCCAGAACACAGACGTGACCCCGTCTCCCATGGTGGACTCCCTGTCTGGGGAGTCCGATGTGGATACGTCCAGCACAGTGAGTCAGCACAGCAGTAAGACGAGACCAAATACTCTGAACACAACTGTTTCTCTAAGCGGCCTCCGCAGGGAGAGGTCCTCAGCCAGCATCGTCAGCCAGGACTCTGCCTCTGAACGTCACTCTCAGGGCACAGAAGGCACCTTTACCACCGGCTCCAGCAGGAGAGCCCCTGGACTCCGACGTAGTGCTGGCAGATGTGGCTCCACAGACCTCAGCGACGACCCTCAGAGCTCCAGCGTGCCTTATTCTGACCAGGAGTCCAACACCCACTACACGCGCAGAAAATACACCGTTTCCCTTCAGAAAGAGGGCGACAAGAGCTCCAGAGTGTCCCAGGCTTTGACCCGTGTCAGCAGCTTATCGGCACCCAGACCCACCAGAGCCTCCATGCTCCGGCGCGCCCGTCTCGGCGAGGCCTCGGACAACGAGGGCACGGAGACCGACCGGCTGTCCCAAGAAACCGCCGGCGTCCCAGCCAGTAAGGAACCCAAGAAACTGTCCAGGTGGGACATGCTGGCGATGCCCCGGAGACGGACGGGCTCCTTCACCACACCCAGCGACTCTGAAGCCTCCTCGGGCCACGTGGGCAGGAGCACAGGAGCCCCCCACCGCGGAGCAGAGTCTCGCAGCAGCTCCACCTGCAGGAACTCAGCTGTAACTTCTGGACCTTCCAAACCCGCAGAACGGCCGCAGAAAGCCCCACTCAACAAGACGCCCATCACTCGAGGACGGTCGAGCAGCGCCAAGTACACCAGCAGCACAGCAAGTGAGTTAAAGACCATTACACCCTGTAGGTGGGACGCACACACACACACACACACACAGAGTCTGCTGTTAGTCACTGACTCAAACCTGTATATATGATCCAAATATTGAATATCCTTCTTCTTCTGGTGAGTTTAGAAAATGATGTTAAAAAGTTGTTTAAAGGAA
>CAAKHB010001954.1:17287-31802 GCA_901007665.1 Aeoliscus strigatus | reverse complement strand
CCCCCCGGACTCTCGACGTACTTCGGTCGCGGTTGTCAAGAGCGACGCGTTCTTCGTCTCCGACCGACAGCGGAGCGGCACGCGCTCTCCCCGCCATTTCCTCCGCCACGAGCCGCTGGCATGTCGAGCGGCGGCTCGAGCTCATCCTCGCGGAAGGAGTTTGACGTGAAGCAGATCCTCCGGATCCGATGGCGGTGGTTCGGTCACCCCGCGGTGCCTCCGCCTCACTCCCCGCTCGGAGACTACTTCGCTGGGAGGAGAGTGGGTGGCAACGCCGGGGACGAACCGTCAGTTAGCGGCTGTGGCAACTCGAATCAAGCCGGTGCGAACGCCGGGAGTCACGGCGGTCTGGTGGCCAGCGGCAGCGCCGGGTCGAACCTGTGCGGCAGAAAGTTTGTTGATCCGCCGGGGAGTCGAAGCGGTCCGGGGGCGACGGGGAGCTCCTGCCCCCGCTCCGTCAGCCAGCCCGAGTGTCGGAGCTCCCCCGCTTCGCTGCCGTGGGTTTCCCCTCCGGCACAGCGCCGCTCTCACCCGGTGACAAACATGGAGCCACCCGGCGAGGCCCCGGTGCCCCCGTTTCTACCTGAAAGCCCCGCTAATGTTGTCGTGGAAGAGGCGGCGGCGGCGGCCGCGGCCGTGGCTGCGGACACCGGGGAAAGCAGCAACCACCCGGACACTGACTCCAGCTCGTGTCGGTAAGTGGCGTGGTGGAATGAAACTTTAAAACGGCGGCGTACAGAACGAAGAAAAGTTTGTTCTCAGTAAGTTTGGGCAAAAGTTGACCGGTAGAAAATGGGATGTGATTTGGTTGAACCATGTGTCGCTGACAGAGGTCCCACTCCCAGTGACAAGCCTGACATACAGACCGGGGGGAAACGATGGCCTCTGATCCTCAGCTCTCTTTCCGAATGATTCGTCAACATCAGACCCGCACTTACAGAAGCAAGACAAATTGAAAGAAAATACAACTAGAAAAGATATCATTTTTAGTTCAACAGTTACTGACCAAACTGACTATTTCTCTAATGGTGGTTTTCTTCTGGATCCAGCTCCAGAACTGTTGAAGATAGAACAGATCTGTTCACACTGATTCAGACTCTCAGCTACCATCTGGTGTCAGTTCCTATCTTCATCTTGGATCTAGCACCATCATATTTCCACTTCTGGGTCCTAGTATCCAGCGTTTAGTCTGGATCCGGATCAAACGTTGATATGTTAGAACCTACAGACGACGGATCCTGGATTTGTCGCCAACAATCGGACCGTTGATTGTGGAGTTCTAGACACGTCTGCTGAAAATGTCCCGATGTGACAATGAGGAAGAATCCTTCAACAGATTCCTGGATCCAGATGGTTCCAGATGGTTCCAGAAGGTTCCAGTACACCACCAACATGTCATCATCTGGTCCTGGTCCATTAGCAGCAGCTACTCTACATTTCATTACAATACGTCCAGAACCTTTGAGATATTTTGCTGAGAGACAATTAATTAAGCGAATGCTGGTAAAAACCAAAACACGTTACCGTGGTGGAGGAAGTCAGTGTCTTGGTGTGATATAAACCAGGAGGAACAGGTGGAATCAGCACCATTGTTCATAAGATGATCTCCCATAGGAAAGTCCTCTCCAGCGCCATAACTAACATTGACTGTGTTTTGTTTTCTGTTTACTTTGCATGTTCTGTTCCCTCCAGCTGTGCTGGTGAGAAATTGTTCCATAAATCTATACAAGAAATCAAAGCAATTAGGGAGTCGTAATTCTTCTTTAGTGCGTCTGCACAGACCCCCAGATTTATGTCTTTATTATCATTCTGCAGTAAATGTAATGGAGTAAGGACAGAACCAGTGCGTGTGTGTGCCTGTTTATGTGCATGTTTACTATATTTACTGGCATAATGATCCATCTGAAATCTCCTCTCATGCTCCATGTTGCCGAGACGTACATCATCAGCCACATAAATGATTTATATGACAGGCAGAGGAACATGCGTGGAGACACCCAGAGCAGATATCCTCCTCCTTCGACTGCCGTTCCTCCAGTTTACCACCAGTCCTTAGGTGTCTTAGTGCAAACTAGTCAGTGAAATATCCGTACTGTTGTTAAGGGTGATGTTACGGTAATTATCGGCAAAATGAAGTCTGGAAAATACACACACACTAACACACACCTCCTATGTCGTAAAAGCTGGTGAAGATTTAAATACAGAGATCTGATAGTGGTTTCGTCCACACATATGTCCATGTCCCCTAAATACTGTGGTTGCCATACCAACACAGAGATCAGTATCTTAGTATCTGCAGTGTACATGTGCAGCTCTGAAGATGTGTGTGTGTGTGCGTGTGTGTTCTGCTCGTCCAGTTCCTCTGAGAGCTCCTGTGTACAGCACAAGAGGACGAGTGGGATCGTGGGAAGGGAGGGACGCAGCTAGAATCCCAGAGTGGCTGAGCTGGGCTCCACTCAACCTTCTTTTTTTATTCTGTCACTTTACTCCTGGTTGCACCTCTAATCCAGCTCCGCCTCTCTCCGACTCCATCATCTACACGGCCCATGTCATTCCAGCTACACCCTCTTTTCCCTCTTCCTGTGTGTTTGCAATCAAAATCATTTGGGAGAGGACGTGATGTGTGACCAGGTGACCACCGTCAGTCTTCAGTAAATCAGTACAGTAGTTGTCAGCTTGTTGGCTGGTCAGGATGAACAGCTGATCACAAGACAAAGTGTGTGTCTGTGTGAGAGAGGAACAACGGCTCTGACCCAATGTCCTTGCCTGCTTCAGCAGTTTAAAAAAAAAATCAGGCTGCATAGTGTTGATTTGCCCCAGACACACAACTCTCTCTCTCTCACTCAGTCACACACACACACACACACACACACACTCTCTCTCTGCCTCTCTCTCACCATGTTGAGTGCCTGCCAGGCTCAATTAAGGGGACTGGAAGGCAACATTCCCCCACTTCAAAGCCATCTCCTCTGGCAGTATTTAGCCACACATACAGACACACACACACACACACACACACATATGTAAGAGGACTAAAACTAGCCAAAGAGAGAAAAAAAACAAGTCCTTGGGGGGGTTAAAATGGGGTAGGGAGGTAAAGCTGTGGGGATGCTGGGCTAAAGCAGAATGCAGTGAACCAACAGAGGCATTTTCCATTTCCATCTTGAATTCTACATGGGATTCACCTCAGAGACCTTCACACATTCACTCTTTCAGACAATGTATTACGTGTAGCGCCAGGGGGAACAGGGCACCTGACCCCAGTCATCATGAGTCATAACGAGTCTTTGAGTCTCCTTCATTGTTGCTGTTGCTTCATTTCATGATGCTTTTGAGATAATCTCTTTTTAAAAAAACAAAACATACAAACACATACACACTCCAGAGGCTGACATCACACTCACAAGTTATTTCCTGAACTTATGACTCACAGCATGCATATATATATACACATACACGTATGTGTGTCCAGTATATGCGACATATACACATCTTCTATATAGTTTTGCTGCTGTTTTTTCTTCTGTTTATGTTTTGTCTGCTGTAACATTTATATGACACTTGTCATCTCTCTGACAAAAGACGACCTAATACAAATATATGAGGTCAACAGTGCGCCGGCCACCGGCCTGGGAATTGGTGTTTCCCTGCTCTCCTGCCTCTGCTTCCTCCTCCAGACCCTCCTTGATTGCCTGCCCCTTCCATTTCGTTCAGAGATTGGATTCACTTGGTTTTGGCCTTTAAAAGCTGTGTGAATCCAAGATGGCTCCCTCCCTCCTTCCTTCCGTGAAGGCTGGTGTCTTTCCAGCGCCCATCTTGGTTTGTCTGGTTTGGGTTGGTTTTGTTGAGGTTAGCCTTGGTTTCCTGTTGCGTACAGCTCATAACACCCAACACCCTCACTAGGTTACTGACTGCTTAGGTTCCATCGGCTGAGTATTTTTCAGTAAATGGGTTGACCCCCCTCATTTGTTATGCTCTTTAAGAAACAGCTCGCTTGTTACATTGCTTGTATACATTCACCGGATCAATCTGTCTACATCCTTCTGTTTGAACTCAAATACTGCCGTTGTTCTGTTGGAGTTGTTCACATCTTGTTCCTGCTCGTGGTTCCCCCCGTGTATCCCAGCCTGATCCTTTTTTTAGCTTGCCTTATGTACTTATCACAATCTTTGTGTGTTTTCCGTTGCTTACTGCTGAGATTTCCAACACTTGGGCCCAGTTGTTTTCCAACAGTTCCCATCTCCTGGGGGAAATATGTTTGTACGTACTTCACTGTGTTCATCAGCTAGTTGCAGACTTTGCATTTTGAGAATCTTTTTACAAAGGTAAACCAACCCACCATGCTGTGAGTGGTAAGAATGAACCGTGTTCTCTGGGGTTGTCACTGCTACTAATCTGTGCATCTGATAATGTACAGAGAATAGAACCAGGAGCTGATCATGCACTGGGGGATTTAGACCACAGATAACGTAATGGTCAGACCAAACAATTGTGAAACTGAAGATGAAGTGGTAAGATAGTTGAGAAAATACTGTGTATTTCAGCCTAATCTGGACTAACAACCAGATTCCACGCACGTACGTGAGAATATCTACGTTATTCCCCATGCACATGTACATAGATCACTGACTGCAGGTGTACTGAGACCACGCCCCCTCCCGGCACTGTGCTTCCATCACATGCAGGTGATTTCTAGAACCCTAGGACTATTTGACTGTGTAAAGTCACGTGCCTCTTGATAAGTACAATTAAATGTGGGGGTGATGTTGAACTTGCAGATATCACATGACAATGTCTTCATACAGTCATACATTAGCTAGCTGCTGCTAAATGTAAGCTATACTGTAGCTAGCGCCATTCCATTGACCCTTCACTGAATATTTCCAAAATTCCAGATATTAAATTCCCATTGAACAATGCACAGGGAAGCAGATCTGTCCTTCAGTCATCCACTTGTCAACTTTCTGTTTAAAATCACGTTCTGTGAACGTGACTTGTTTCCACTTTTTTCCTCAGAGCTTCAGACCTTCAGATGTAAACTCACACACACACACAAACACACATATACACATACAAAGAAGTGTCATTTCATTTCTTATCTCCTTTGCGCCGTGGGGTCAGTACTGAACCTTGCGATGTAAATTGAATATTCAGTTACGGCTCTCGTGCTCATAAATTAAACTTTTGTGAGCTGTGATAGCTGATGATCCACTGGGGAGGTATACTTCAGTGCTTATCAGTGACGCACATATGCACTTCATGACACACACGCACACAGCAACACCAACATCCACCTTCATTTCTTGTTTTTATATAAAAAACTCAAAGTAGGGAGCAGAGTAAATGAGTGTGTTTCCCAGTCCACAGTCATCTGTCCATTTAGCCCTTGAGACTTGAAGAGCTTTTGTGTAGAAAGGATGAAAGTGATGGAGCTAACGGATGGAATGATGCTGGAAGATGGAAAGCAGCTGTCTCCTTGTCTTCAACCCCTCTGGTCTTGTTTTTTAATGTCTTGTGTTCTTGGGCTCAGGACCTCCAACAGCAGCGCCACCTTGTCTTCGTGTGTGTCGATGGAGCCATGTGCGTGTCCAGAGGAGTGTATGTTCACCGCAGTATCCCATGCCGACGTCACCTTCCGCAAGATGGAGGGCTACCTGAGGTCGCGACAACTGTGTGACGTCACACTGGTCGTTGGAGACAAGCGGATACCTGCACACAGGTCAGTTAACACAAACTAACTGTTTGTCACCAGAAATAATACAGGAGAAGATGTTAACTTTGGAGAATAATAGGTGTGTACAGGAAACCCATGCAGGAACATCAACGTCTGCTCTGGACAGTCCCGACACACTCCCAGACTCAAGTTCCCCTCTTTAAAATGTACCAGTAGTGTAACTATTTCATGACTTGTTTTCTAAATGTTGAATGAATGTCACTGTCAATCAACTGTTTGAGATGTCAGTGTTTGAACTTCCAGCAACTTCAGTCAAACTGCTTTTACAACCATCCAATAACATCGTCATCCATTCACACACTAAATCAGGACAAAAACAAAACCATATACAGCCATGTTTTCTTCAGTTCCACGTTCATTTTCATGCCTGGTGCCACTAAAGACACATTTGTGTGGACAAACAACGATAACAACAAAAGATTCTTGATATGAACCAAAAGGTCGTCATTTCTTACCTCAGCTGAGCCATGCAACCCCAAAGACAGTGAGTCTGTTCGACTTTTAGATATTCCATGTTTTCTTTTCTGTCTGTACGTCACATGATACACAGGGGTTGGTACTGGATTACATAACCGTTGTTTCGGATGGCTGCAGCCATGCATCTGGGTGGGTGGGCCCATTGTTTTTTCCATGACTATAGACAAGGCTTTTGTAGAAATTGTTCAAATGCAACTAAGATGGTAATCATTGATGAACTGAGCCTTTAATTACTCCCCAACACCGCCAACATCAGACACCTACATGTGATTGAAACCCAAACATGAGACACAGGAGTTGGGTGTGGACTGGATTCTTCCCCATTTTATTTTAGTCGTCTGTATCACACACAGTCAGCTGAGCCTATGAATCATGCATCACACACGCATGCACACACGTGCCTGTCAGCCACCTCGTAGACTCCTCTATCTTCTATCTTGCGCTGCTGCTGCTGCTCCTCCTCCTCTCTGGGCATGTGTCCACTGGTGCAGCAGCAGGTTCCCTCTGCACACAGATGAGAGAGAGGAGTAGCTCTCCAGCCACAGAAAGGCTCCTCTTCTCCCTCTGATTTAATCCTCCAGGCACAGATGGGGGACAAACAAAAGGAGAGAGATACAGAGAGAGAGAGACAGAGAGACAGAGAGAGAGAGAGTTGCAAACATGTTTGCTTGAAAGTGGTTGTGTTTGCAAACAGTCAAGGTGTGTTCTACGTAGGCAACCTGCTGCACTCAATGCGTTTTAGTTTTGTTTTAGGACGTTCACAGGTGCATCTCAATTAGAATATCATTCATATCGTAAAATATTGTTTTATTTTTTTATTTTCAGTAACTCAAAAAGTCTGAGAAAATGAAAAAGAGATAAATCGACACTAAGTGTGTGTGTGTGTACATACATATATACATGTACACATATATACTGTATATACACACACACACACTGTTGTGTTTATTTACGTGTGTGTGTGTGTTTGACTTTTTGATTTCCTGAAGACATCATCTCTTTGATGTTAAGTTAATGTATTGAGATGCTCCTGTATTTCCTGTATTTCCTGCTTCATCCCTGCGTGGAGCTCAGGAGCGGTTTTCTCTAAACGTCACATGTTGTCGTCAAGCCTCTGTTCTTCCCCTGTTCAATCCCGGTACCAGCCAGCACATCCACACTCAAACACAGTCTTCATTTTCCAGTTGTTTCCTTCTTTCCTGAGTCTGTGTCATGTTTCCGTTTCATCTGACTTTTGTACTCTTTGCTCTCTATTACCGTGTGTGACTCAGCGGCCGCCATGTCTCTGTCCCCCGTTTGTTTGTGTGTAAATAATCTACAACCATATTGGTCGTGTTGTTTCCCAGCAAGCCAGATGGGGGAGACCCACATGAAAAATGAAGGAGTTGAAGTGTGTGGATGTGTGCGTGCGTGCGTGCGTGCGTGCGCGTCAGAGACGAGACACCTGGCTTCGACTGACAGAACAACATCCTGCTGACGCTCTAGTCTGGCTCTCATTTGTATCTGCTGGAGGCGATCTATCACAGTCCTGGTGGTACTGGTAATGAGATCATACTCAGGTGCATAGCATGCACACCAGTGTGCATACACACACACACACACACACACACACATATCCAGAGTAAACACACAAACTAGACTTGGGGCCCGTTCGATGAAGCAGGTTAAGTGAAAACTCAGTTTTTTAATCCTGAAATGAGGAAAATGCTGCAGAACGTTCCTCATTTCAGCCAGACAGACTTCAAACCTATTTAACCTGTAACCCTTTTAGGTCCACAGATGTGCTGACCTGTTCCTTCTGATAATTTCGTCTGATTTTGGGCAAGTAGAGCGGATGACACATGATTCATGAGACTCTGCTTTCAAATTTGTCGATATCCTGTGTGGTTCACAGCTGGAGTTAGAGAACCAATCAGAAGGTCTTTTTTCTGAAACTAACCAGTGAGGATTGTAGAATCAGTGAGCCCTCCCTGTCAGACGGCTCTGTTCACTTTCATATTGTTCATCCCAGAGAAAAGGATGGTTTGCCAAAGAGGAGATTGTCACACATACCGTATGAATCATGACTCAGCAGAATTTGAGCTTCTAGTGAATGACTAACAACATTTGTTTTAAACACTTAATGAAACAACTTCTTTTATATGTTCCGCTACTTATGTGAAGGTGGTTTAATCCATTCCAAACACCAATTTGTTTTGGTGTTGGGAAGCGATTTGAACATTTTCCCGAATCGATTTCAGCTTTTCCTTTTGGGCCAATGTCTTTATCCAGGGTTTGGACCTGAGCTCAGGTTGTTCTCAGTGTTTTGATATGAAACCTGTGACTCAAGAGGATTAAAGACATTGGGTTGGATTTCTGTCAGTTTACGTGAAGTTTTCTTGAGTTCTGGATGAACCGACTCAACCTGCTTACTGGAACGGGCGTCTGATCTACGCTGAGCCTCCTCCGTTGGCTGCTTTCACACTGCACAACTACACTGTTGAATCGCCATCATTTGAATTTCTGATGTCGCTGAGATTGGTAATGGACTGGTGCGGTGTTAGTTCTAAGTGACCTTAACTTTAAGCCTTTCTGTCCTCCATCTGCCGCTCATCCTTTCTGCCTCTTTTGCCTGTAAACTTTGTGTTGACCATCTGAATTACTTACTAAGGTCTTCACAAAGTCAGCTGCTGGGAACAACACAGACTAATTCAATCATCTGCTTGCTGACTGGCACATTCTTCTAGTGCTTTCCAGGACATTGTGTTTCTGTTTGTTTGTGAATGCCGTTTATTCCAAAGAACGATTTGTACAGAGAGCGTGTAGATGAAGTCACAGTCCATTTCTCTTCTTCACTGACCTGCAGGCACCTTCCTTCTCTGTCATGACTGTCATTCTTTTGCCTCACATGTAAAACTCAGGCTGTTTGGGGACTGGAACCAATGTCAGAAAACCCCTCTTCTCCTGCGTCACATTGTGTCTGCAACGAGCCTTGAAATTGTCAGTTAGACACCGTGAAGTCCCAGTTTGATGCACTAACAAGCTCAGCACCAGCTGTACGGGACATCATTAACCCCTGTGGTCACTGATTCTGACTTTTTGACACTTGTCAACACTCGCTCTCTGACGTCTAAGTAGGGATGTTTATTCTGTACGAGTACTGTACGTACACCGCTACCAGTCTGCCCTGCAGTAGATAGACTGTGCCATGCATTCATTAATGTAGATTTTTAATTTAACTGAGGTGATTTACATTTACACAGTGTGTAGACACGATCTGGGGACAAGTGGGGAACTGGAACTGGACACAGACGTGAGGTGGTGAAATTGACTGAGAGTAACACAGGAACACGTAATTTCACGGCCGATGAAACCATATTCAATAAAAGTTAAATGACACTTTCACTGGCAACCGCTGGTTCTAATCCTGCACCGTCTGCTGCATTAGCTCATTTGGAACTTAAATCCATCTTAAATCAAAATTCATTCGATATATTTTAGTATTCTGCGCTGTCTCAGGGGAGGTGCAGCAGAGGAGAAAACCATCCAAAGGCATCAAATCCCAGAAGGCTGCTGACACGCTAAACCCTCCATCACAGCCGTCTGCTCCCTGTCCTTTTCTCAGACTGGTTCTCTCGTCCGTGTCCGACTACTTTGCGGCCATGTTCACCAGCGACGTGAGAGAGGCCAAGCAGGATGAGGTGAAGATGGAGGGTGTTGACCCAGATGCATTGTGGGTCCTCGTGCAGTATGCCTACACAGGTAGACACACTCATCTCCTCCATTAAGTGTTCCGTGACTATTTGCGCCATCAGAAAACATCCATCGGTTCCTCTACCTGGAGTGAAGAAGGTGCTAGAAGGAGAAAACGTCAATCTGTTTCGGAAAGTTGACAACAGCAACTCGTCTGTAAAGTGCTACCTCTCAATTTTCAGGAAGAGATCGAGGTGTTCTCCTTCTCCTAGCTCCTTCACACCACACAGAGGAACCGAGTGCTAGCTTGTGTTTCTTGGACTTCCTCTGTACATGGCAGCTAAATCATCCATGTCTTCCATCCTCCAGGTCGTCTGGATCTTAGGGAGGACACCATCGAGTCTCTGCTGTCGGCGTCCTGTCTGCTGCAGCTGTCCTCTGTGGTTCAGGCCTGCTGCTCCTTCCTCACGAAGCAGCTCCACCCCTCCAACTGTCTGGGCATCCGATCGTATGCAGACGCTCAGGGATGTCACGACCTGCACAGGGCCGCTCACGCCTACACAATGGTGGGTACCTGGGCGCCGCCTCAACTCTCGCTGCTCCTTGATGGTCGAGCCACCCAGAAGTCAGCGGTTGCTTGTGGAGCTGGAGCTCTGGAAAGGTTCACGTCGCTAGAACAGGACGAATGAAAAGAACATTTCTCTCCTTAACAATCCACCTTCAGTCTTGCTGCTATACAACATACCACACACCCATTATCAGGATGACTGTTTTCTTCACAGGGTTGCCATGGTGACTGTGAAACCGCTTCTTTCTCACCGACATTTATTGTCTCCCATGTTGACAGGCCTTTTCCACCCTGTCCTATCCTCGTTAGTTTGTCTCTGTGGATTATTGTTCATGATAATCTCAGTAGTCATCTCACAGGGACGTCCATCTTTCTCCTGGACTGTTTGCAACTGTATGTACAGAGGAAATGATGGAGGAGGAATATTTTTTCCTTGGCTAATGATCTGTTATTTATATGTCATTTTTATAGTCTGTACTCAAGCTTTTTTCTCAATGCCCGTCCTTCTATTATCCGACTTCTCTGGGCCTTTTCTCATATCGACTCTTGTTCCAGCTTTTCCCATCCATCTTGGTGTGACCTTTCCTTGTTGTTCTCCCTCTCCCTCCAGTCCGTGCTCCTGTTTCTCCCTTAACTCAAATCCTTCTGTTGTTGTTTTCCTCTCATCTGGATCTTTTCCTCCTGACGATACCTTCTTTCTCACACTTTGGACACTAATCACTCTCTCTTTACTTTCACAGTTGCCTTTATCTGTTGATCTGTTGTACTTGTCTTTGTCCACCAGGAACACTTTCTGGAGGTGGTAGGAGGCCAGGAGTTCCAGCTGCTTCCACTGGAAGAGATGGAGAGACTGCTCACGTCGGATGATATCAACGTGCCTGACGAGGAAACCGTGGTAACCTCTTTATTGACGTGGGTGCATCATGACACTAGCACCCGGCAGCACCACCTCCCATCACTATTGGCTCACATCCGCTTGCCGCTGCTGCAGCCACAGGTGGGAGCTGTGTTCCTTATCATAATGACTATAAATTGCCAGGTTTCATAGCCTTCTCATGACATCATCCAGTAACACAAAGCGATGTCGTGATTATGAAGAATGTGGACGGAAACGAGGAGAATTAAAAGATTTTATTTCCTCATTTTATTCTCAAATACAGAACACACACGCTATTTTATTAGATTAAATTATTGGGGATCAATAAATTATTGAATCCCCCAAATTACTTTGTTGCATCAGTATGTCACATGACAGATTAACAATATACAAAACAACAACAACAAACATAAAATATACAATAAACAACAATAAATCCTAGTCTATAATCTAAGACTAATCTGGCTGTCGTATTAAAGCTATAAATGCAAAATATATAAGTGAAAAAGTGGAAAAGGAAATGCAAGAATAAAAAATTCACCTTTTATATGAAATAAGGCCCACCTTGATGGTAGTGGTTTGCACGTTCAGTGGATCACATACACGGGTGATGTTCCGCCGCATCGCCAGCTTCTCCGACGTAACTCATGACAAAATCATGATTAATCCTCTGTGACGTTCATGACCACTAATCCTAAATTAGATGAATGCTGACATCCCTAGTAACGCAGTAGAGTGATAATAGATTTCTTTAGACCTGACAATCACTGCAGCGCCTCAAACATCAGTGACATCAGTGGGTAAATGGTCCGTCAACGGACAGACATGGGTTACGAAACAGAAAAGCTAGTGAGCATCTAACAGTTTATTTCAATGTGGTTGTTTCAAAATGTCACCACCCCACATCAGGGAACTCTGGTGTAATCAACCTCATCGGTTCCCCCGGGTGATTCGTTGCCACAGTTCTCCCTCAGACCTTGTGACACGCCATCATGGGTAAAACAGATCCCACTGGGATGTTTTCAGCGTGCCACAGTAAGAAGTGTAGCTGTTGATGTCTTCAGGTTTCTTACAGACACAGTTAGTGCTGGTGTCAGTCCTCCTGTGCCTTCACGTCTTTCCTCCTCCTGCTGCTCCGATTTGTTCCCCTGCTTCTCACTCCCTGTGTCACTTAGAGGAACCGTAGCGTTACATGACTTTTGGATCACAGTTTGTGTGTGTGCGCGTGTCTCAGTCTTCTCTCCCCTCATCATCTCCCTCTCCACCCTCACTAATCTTACAATCCAGCAGGGTGTCTGGTAATGTGATGCTGAGGCGTTTATATGCTAGACAGAACCTCAGTTGCTGCCTAGGGCTTTGGAGACACACACATCCTTCTAAACCTTAATCAAGTGTGATATCGCTGCTAACTGCAGCTAAATTATCTGCTCCCTTCATCTCCCTCATCACTCCTTTCCCTCAATATATGTAAGGAAGCTGCAGAAAAGATATAAACCCCCGTTGTCCTCTGTCTTCTCTTCCATCCACGCTGTCTTTGGTGTGAATACCTGAGGTGTATGACCTGGTCAGCTGAAATCACAAGAAGCTACAACATGTAATCAGGGGAGAAAGATGGATGGCGCAGAGGGGGCAGGTAACGCCGCTGGAGCAGAGACGCGTTTGTCAGCCTTGAACAAGGTTAAAAAACACCTAAAACGTACATTATGACACAAACTATTTGTCTTGGCATATGTGGTGATGATCTAATTGTAATATACATGTTTGTGAATGGGTAATGCTTTCACTGCACTCTTAACTGTACTTTATGTACACACATCACATAGTACAGGGTCAGTTCATGGGCATTTACTCTGCAAAATGCAGAAATAAATAGAAGCACACTTATACAAATGGGACAGGACAGATCCAGATGGAGGGCGTTCAAAAAGCAGCAGATGGAGGAAAGAACAGTGTGGAAGTATCTGTGTGGACGCTGAGCATAAACATCTGCAACATCTGATCACACACAGTTGATACATGCACACCGTGGTCTTCTTTAACACTTTACATGTATGTCCCCTGTTACAGGAGGTGTGTTAGTCACAGTGTGTGTTAGTGTGTCAGTCACAGTGTGTGTTAGTGTGTCAGTCACAGTGTGTTAGTGTGTTAGTCACAGTGTGTGTTAGTGTGTCAGTCACAGTGTGTGTTAGTCACAGTGTGTCTTAGTGTGTTAGTCACAGTGTGTGTCAGTGTGTTAGTCACAGTGTGTTAGTCACATTGTGTGTTAGTCACAGTGTGTGTTAGTCACATTGTGTTAGTGTGTTAGTCACAGTGTGTTAGTGTGTTAGTCACAGTGTGTTAGTGTGTTAGTCACAGTGTGTTAGTGTGTTAGTCACATTGTGTGTTAGTCACAGTGTGTTAGTGTGTTAGTCACAGTGTGTTAGTGTGTTAGTCACAGTGTGTGTTAGTCACAGTGTGTTAGTGTGTTAGTCACAGTGTGTGTTAGTCACAGTGTGTTAGTGTGTTAGTCACAGTGTGTTAGTGTGTTAGTCACAGTGTGTGTTAGTGTGTTAGTCACAGTGTGTTAGTGACAGTGTGTGTTAGTGTGTTAGTGACAGTGTGTGTTAGTGTGTTAGTCACAGTGTGTGTTAGTGTGTTAGTCACAGTGTGTTAGTGACAGTGTGTGTTAGTGTGTTAGTGACAGTGTGTGTTAGTGTGTTAGTGACAGTGTGTGTTAGTGTGTTAGTCACAGTGTGTTAGTGACAGTGTGTGTTAGTGTGTTAGTGACAGTGTGTGTTAGTGTGTTAGTCACAGTGTGTGTTAGTGACAGTGTGTGTTAGTGTGTTAGTGACAGTGTGTGTTAGTGTGTTAGTCACAGTGTGTTAGTGACAGTGTGTGTTAGTGTGTTAGTGACAGTGTGTGTTAGTGTGTTAGTGACAGTGTGTGTTAGTGTGTTAGTGACAGTGTGTGTTAGTGTGTTAGTGACAGTGTGTGTTAGTGTGTTAGTCACAGTGTGTTAGTGACAGTGTGTGTTAGTGTGTTAGTGACAGTGTGTTACAGGGAAATTCTGAATCCTTCAGCTAACATGCTCAGTTTGATGAGGTGTCTGGTTCTGTGAACTGGAGGAGTGTGTGTGCCTGTCACACACACTCTGCTGTCCGTTCGTAGAGGACGAACACGTCTTCCTCACTCCCTTCTGGGCCGTGAG
>CAAKHB010001953.1:167319-197701 GCA_901007665.1 Aeoliscus strigatus | reverse complement strand
CCCACCACACACACACACACCACACACACACACACACACACACACACACACACACACACACACACACACAGCAGTTTCCTGGAAGTCGTTGTGATTGAGTGCAAACCCTCAAAGCCTGAAGACCAATTCCAACTACAACTGTCTTAGTCACACGTTCACCTACTCGCAGATTTTAAACAGAAACTGGTGTTAATTGAGTTTTGGAAAAGGTGATAAACGGATGATTCAAACACACACACACACACACTCTGGGTACTTTGTCTTAGTAAACGGAGGAAGGTGAATGAGTGAATATCATTTCAACCTCCCAGTTATCTGCAGCAAGTCACATTCTTGTCTTCTTTCATGTCATTCATGTGCAGCCTTCCTCTGTATGTCCTAACTTGTATTTAACTTTAACCCACCCAACACACACACACACGAAAGTGTTTACCGTCCAACATTTACACAGCAAGTTGAGCTCATTTCACAGAAATGAAAAGAAAACTCACGTGTGTGAGAACCAGGTCACAAAGCTGCACGTCTCACCGTCGCACTCACTGCGCTGCCAGAGTGGTCAGCCTGACGCTGCTGCAGGTTTGACACTCAGAAGGAAACATGCAACGCAGTTTCCTTCCTTTTGTAATCTCACACACACACACACACACACAGAGGTACAAAGACACACGTTTCAAGGGATTTAGTGTAGAAATGGATTTATAAGAAACATTTAGCTGCCATTTCTGACAATATGTTAAAAACCTGTAGGATAATTCCTTCTTTCTACACATCACTTGGCAACATGTCCACACAGTGAGGACACAAACGGAAAGACAGTACAGAGGGTGTGTTGATCCCACACACACACACACACACACACACACACACACACAAACCCTGAAAATCATTTCCAGCCTTTCTCTTATATTTGGTGTTGAGTCCGGCCTCTGCAGGAGCCCGTTCCAGAAATCAGGTTTGAGTGAAAAACCTGAGTTTGTTCATCCTGAAACACTTTTCAAATCAATTTCCTGGAAACGGACAGAACTGGAACGTTTCATATGTTACATACGTTTCTTCATCCTGCTTTCATGGATTTGACTAAACCTGCTTCGTGAAGGCCGGAGTCCGTCCTGAGTCTCCTCATCTGCCCGTGCCAACAACAGCTTTTCTGCTATGAATAGATTCTCCTTCCACCGATGTTTTTCCAGCCTCTCAGCAGATACGACAGAGTCTTTTGTTCTCAACTGCTTTTGTACAATCAACAAATGACTCATCATAAAACTAGCTCTGGAACCAACTTAAAACAAACAGATGCTCTCAGTGGGTTTGGCCTGAATATCACTTTGGTTCCTGACGCGTCCACCCGGACTGAGGCGGCAGTCGATGGACTTTTAGAACGTCTGTATAGAAGTCTTGAGCTGTAGCGTCTCTTCCACAGACAGCCTGTCCAGGTAGAAGCTCAGTCCAGTCAGGAGCTCGATGTCTCGCACCCGTGCGGAGTGAAACTGCATCCAGTCCTCCACCCACGTCAGGTCTGCCCCCGTCTGGAGAGAAAGGACGAGAGGAGACGTTGGTACAGAGAGGGGAGGACAACAAATGAGTGTGGACTCACGGCGCAGCTCTCCGTGTGGTCGGGTCTGTGCGGCAGGACGAAGGACGTGGCCCGGAGGGGCCCCTCGCAGCCAACGGGGCTCAGAGTGGAGTTCTCACAGCTGGTCAGTATGACAAAGAAGTGTGTCGGGACGGGAGCCTCGTTCCTGGGGACATGAGACGGACCCGTCGGATGACGAATGAATCCTTCGCTCACCTGGACGGCGTTTTTATCAGATTCAGTCAGACGGGAACTTTATTCATCCCCGAGGAAACAGTTGTTTATCTATTATTTGTCGACTTCGTTATCGTTTATCGCATCACGGGTACTTGGACACGTCTGTGTCCTCAACGATTGATGGTTCCCTTCAGAAATTCACATTCCAGGATGTATATTATACTGTGACATTCTTCTTCTCGGCTTATTAGTGTTATTATTATGTTATAAATCAAACTATAAGACCTCTGAACACCTGGCCTTGTATTCCCAGGGGCGTCATGTTACTCTGACTCACCTAAATGTCATTGTACAGAAAAGCACACATGATGATGAAATGAATGCAGGTCTGTGACATGAAAATAGTTCCCAGGGGCTTCGCTCATTCACTAATTAACAAATCCACATGAGACATTTGGATTAATCAGTGTGTGACGTCGTAGAAGGTCGATGACCAACCAGATCCTCTCCTTTCTGTGACTAAATCAAACTAAAAAGTTGAGTTTGGGTGCTCAGTGCGACACTCGTTGTTTCCACTTATTGTTGTAAACGACAGGCATGCGACTGCAAAAAGGAACCCATCGTCTTGCCGCTGCAGAGTCCAGGTTTCTTGCAAACAAATCATCGTAAACGCTCTCCCACACGCCGTGAAGGGGGCGTGAGAAAGCAGCAGAAGCAGCAGAAGGCGACTCACGCTGAGAGGGTCGCGAACACGTCGACCTTCCCGTCGTAGTCTTGGTCAAATATCGGCCCGCTCATGACGTTGACGCCGTTCAGCTGCTGCGTGTATCGTGGAAGCAGGACGTCATGGAAATGAGTCCAAACGTCTGTGGTGAGACAGAAACACCGGTATCTGTAGAACTTCACACAACGCCCACCAGGGGGCAGCGTGAGGCCACACAGACGCCAGCAGACAGGGGTGTTTACATTCAAAGCCCCCGAGCTCTCAGTACAGCTCCTTTCAACGACAGCACGTGGATCATTTTTGCAGCATGAAATCATGAAACCATGCCCCCCCCAACCCCAAACACACACACACACACGTTTAAGTGTTGTTGTACAACACAAACAAAGGAGTACACCGACACTCATCCTCCCAGTGAATGATGTATAAACTAGCCAAGACCAACTCAAACATCCTGTTCAGTGCTTTAGAGCGAACGTACACGTCCACAGTTTAACAGACACAAGGATCAACTCCAGAGACGAATGCAGTTGACTGACCTCCACCATCGCTGCATCCAGTTAAAGTAGTAACATTCGGTGGTTCACTCAGACCGGGGTCTGAACAGCGGACATGACTCAACCAGTCATTAAGTTCAGCCGGTTCGTGAGAAGACAACAAACGATCTCAGCCCACGTGCAGAAACACGGTTCCATTCACCTTTGAACGCAGGGAACATCGGCGCCATGTTGCTCGTGATTAGAGAGTCCGTCTGTGGTCCGTTGATACTCAGGTCTACAGGGAACGAGATGGAGCACCGTGAGGAGAACAGCAACACAACCCGGACATTACATATAGGTCCACAAAAGTTCAATTTAAATACAATTATCTTTCAGTGAGGGTGAAAAAGGTTTCAGTCTTTTGTCTTTTTTTTTTTTTACCAGGTTTTACTTTGCTCTTGAAGCTGTCAGCTCCTTTCGAACCTGCATTTCATCACATGTCCTGTAGGAGGCCGGGGCCGTTTACATGAGAATGTGGCTCTGAAACACGTCAACTTCAATTCGCCACTCGAGCCGGGGACGACAAGCCGTGACCACACACACACACACACACACACACACTCACTGGGGGGATGCAGCAGGCCATAGGTCAGAGTGGGGTCGTCTCCGTAGCGCCGACACAGCTGGCTGCTGGCTGGTGGTATGCGGACATCAGCACGAACACACGCCTGTAGATCGGGGCTGAGGGGTCGCAGTCTGGTCTGGAGGAGAGAAGCGGTCAGTGGTGGGGGGGCGTCGGGGCATGGGGCCGCAGCACGAGCACACTCGGCTGGTTTTGTTTCGCTGATGTTTCTGGGTCGGCGAGGGCATTGAACAGTCTGTGTTTGCTGAGCTCTCCAAAGATAATAAACTCTTCTGCCTCCACTGGCACACAGGAAGGAAGATTGGGGGGGGGTGTGTGAATACAAAGCTCCGTTTCAAGAACCTGTCATTAGCATCGTGCAGCACAGTCTGCAGGACGCTAATGATTTCACTTTAATCACAGTGAAGCTCGTACTGGGTAAACTGACGCGTCGACTCATGGACGAGTCCGACACAAACAGTCCAACCTGAGTTCAGCAAGTACGTGCTAGTCCTCTTGGATGGAAACGCAAAGGAAAAATGAAAACTATTCATGGAAAATTACATAATTTGTACTTTCCGTCACTGTTTATGACCAGAAATGCACCGTCAAAAGTGTATCTACGTACATATGTTGTGTTTGTTTTATGTGGAATGTTAATTGTAGAGAAGCCTTATTCAGCCGTATTAAGTGACTTACATCTAGTTTAAAGGGGATGAGTGGTCGATCCTATGTGCTGAGTCATGAAAACAAACCATGTTGAGCTTCTATCGTACAGCCTGAGAACAACATGACGTCAATCCGACAAGCCAACGCAGCCGTGTGAATTCCTCGTACATGTGTCAGAGCCGACTGAAACGCTCACGGAATCAGAGGAGTGATAAGAAGGAGACATTTCCCCCTGCTAAGACAAAGACAGAGGACCCACCAGAGGCTGGACGGTGTACGCCACCCAGAGGGGCACGCGCCGGTCTTTGCTGTACCCGTTGAGGTAGTCAGAGTGGTGCAGCAGGCAAAAGGAGACGTCTGACTGGACGACCCCAGGGACGCCGAAAGGATGGTGCAGGCGACGGAGGCTGGCTTTAACACCTTGGAAGTGGAACAAACAAAAGGAACAGCGCGTTGCTAGCATGTTTTTTGTTTTGATTTCTATATTTGAAGCCTGCAGCCGAAAACGAGACGAAAACTGCAGAGTCCAAAGTACCAAACTCAACCATGCTCAAGATATTATGATCATTTGTGTCGGGTCTGAACCACTGATTATGCATAAATAACATATAAAATATATGAAAGTTTCACTGTCTGAATGAAACTACTGAGAAAATAAATGTTCCCATGAAGTATATTCCATGTTGTGGACCTTGTAACTTCACGAGCGTGCTACGGCGTTGGAGGTGGTTCAGTCTCTCCTGCGTGCGCGTTTCCTCCCTCTCAGGCACGGTGAACGTTCATGACACAGAGGTCGAGCTCAGGTCACCCAGCTCGTGAAAACAGACGTAAACACGACGAGTAGCACGTTCGAATCCGTCTCCAAATAGCGCAAAGAATGCGATACTCACTGGCACTGGTGGTCACGAGCGGTCTGTTCATCTCCTCCTCCTGGAAACAGCTTTCATTAGTCGTACTTGCAAACGCAGATGACGATGACAGACGACGGAGAATGTGAATCACTTGTACCAGCAGACGGATCGACTGCTCTTCAAAGTGCACATAAACTACAAACAGCTGCACGAGCTCATGCCGCGTCGCTACGAACCGTTTGCGGGGTTCGGGAGTCACACGTGCAGTGCAGGTCGGCGGCGGCGGCGGTCGGACCACGGGCCTCGCACGGGGCGTCGTGGGAGAGCTGCGCCGGGTGAACGGGGAGGTAGACGGGACGTTTCATGAGCCCGTTGAGAATGCCGTGAGTCCCGTTGTTTGGAGCAGGAGGAATGCCAAGAAGGTCTGACGTGAACAGAGGAGACACGGTGCTGGTGCACATTTGTACAGCAGGACGCTGAGAAACGAGGGTGACGGGACGACGCGCGCACGTGCGTTTTGTGATTCGGCTGCATCACGCAGCAGCTGCTCCTGCTCACACACGTCGACTCACCCAGACGTCAGTCCTTCATTAATTACTAATAACAGCTGGTTTTATCGACTTCTACTGAATCGAGATTCAACAAAACACTTGTTCCAGAACATTCCCAATCATTCCCTGCCATCATTAATTGTCAGCCATACTAATTAAGGCCACGGTGTTAAAAATATGATGTATGTGTCTTTTGTCAAAGCTGGAGCTCAGACCGCTGCTGTGCATCACCAAAATAAATATTACAAAAAAATCAAATCAAAGTCTCTAATCTAATGTGTGGGACGAACAGCCCTTCAAATGTCTGCCGGCATGGTGAACCGCTGCAAATACCTTCATGGAGTGTAAGAAAATCTGTAAGAGACGAGTGTTCCAGAGCTGTGAAAGACATTTGGTTCGATTTCTGTCAGTACGCGTGGAAATACAACTGAAAAACATCTGCATTTTTTCTTCATCTCAACAAACTCGGGACTTCTGGAACTGGAAGTCACCGATCAAATATCGAATGTTTAACGTGAGGAAAACATTTCTCCGTGAACTCTTTGGATTCATTTCACTACTTGTAGAAACCAGGTGAGAGACATTAAAGTGGAAAAAAAAGTGTTTTTCTGTATCTTAACACTCAAGCGATGACGGGCACAAGTCACGAAAGTCACAAAAAAAGAAAAACTGGTCGGTCGTCGTTCTATAATTTCGTCTGAGAAGTCACTGCAGCGACAGTGGAAGTAGAACGTCAACTCCTCAAACTGGGACACTCTGGATTCTAGTCATGTGACTTTCTGACGGCTGCAACGGACCCGTGTCGCCGAGTGAACTCACCACACATGAGGTTATATAACTCAATGTTTTCGAAAGGAGGCACAACGGTGTTGCTCTTAAATCCAGGACCGTAGCCGATGAAGATGGCCTGCGAAACACAGACAGGAAGTTCAGGTGACGATCTGTCCATCAGCAAACACGCTGTAGTCAGTAGACCACATGCAAATATTTAGGACTTCATACAAAATGACCTTATGTAACTGGGAAAGAGTGAATGTTCCCAGGTGAGTAAATGTTCTACGTCAGAACTCAGGTGTGTTTGAACAGCTTCAGCTTCAATTCATTCAAACCTTTTTTAAATAGTCACTTTGAAAGCTCACACACACACACACACACTCTTTCTTCTTCTGACCTGCATGTTGCTGAAGAGGTTATCTGAGCCGTGGAATCCACCCGCACAGTATTTCACTTCGCTTGGCTTCCTGAGGATGATTACACACACACACACACACACACACACACACACACACACACACACACACACACACACACACACACAGTGAAGACAGTCAACAGGACACAAAGCTTCCATCATTCATTCCAGATAACGTCACTTTTAGACCTACAAAGGATGCTGGGCTGCTTCCATCCATCCGGTCACAGTCTGAGACTCTCCAACATGCCACGTTTCAGTCGTTACGAACGAGTTGATTTGACGTGTTTATTGTACAAATAAACTACAGACCCACTGTCGTCAGTGAGGACGGTGGGTTTGAGAGCAAACAGAATGATTTTACCGTGGTCCATCTGTGACTGGAGGTACGTGAACGCACCGACGTTTGTCGGCAAAAACGTATGTCACTTTAAAAAAAACATTTTGACCGCAATTGTGTTGCCTAGTGAACACATAGATTCCTGTCAACCTCCATGAGGCCATGTGACGTCAGATCGTCTGAAAAGTCAACCGTCTGCGTGTGAACGCGATCAGGGGTTTTCGTCCTCGTCCAGTCGTTTTCTGGAGAACGCGACTGACTCAGGCAGACAGACGGAGGATATGATGAGTACAGTGATTCTGGTGAGTTCAGTGGCCAGATCCACCTGCCAGCTGAGGACAGAGTGTGTGTTAATGTGTGTGTGTGTGTGTGTGTGTGTGTGTGTTAATGTGATATCAAATTAACAACTTGTGTTTTAATTGCAGACACTTTAACAAGACTTTTTCCTTTTAATTTGTGTTGTTTTTTCTGACACCCTGGTCGTCACATGTCTCCAAAGTTACAGCGAACCCATGGTCAGAAGGTCCAGAGACCCTCAGAGCACCTACAGCGCCGCCTGCCAGCCCTCCCTCATGTACAGGTGGCCTCTCTCGATCCGGTCGTTGTGGGCAAAGTGCATCCGTTTGGGGAGGTGCTCTTTGAGGTAAGGCCTCATTGGCTGGTCGGGTCTCCTGCACTTCAGAACAGACGGTGGAGAATCAACACGCAGCAGAGAAAGAATGTTTGACCCCCCCCCACACGGAGCGAGCGGATCATCTTTCATCCTTCTTCTTGTCAATACAAAAGTCCCATTTGGAAAACTCTGCATACCGACAGGTTCTTCACCAGGCCCTCGTAGTCGACTGGGGACACAAACAAACAGACTTCACGAAGGGGACGTGGAGGGGACAAGGTGACAGTGAATGACGCTGCACAGCTGGGGGGGGGGCATCGCCATGAACTCACAGGAGAAGTAATCTTCTGGAAGGCGACTGGGTCGGATGCGAGGGGCCGCGCCTTGAATGACGATAAAGTCGTCGGTGTCGTTCTGGTAGGACGACACATACTCTGCCTTGTCACACGTCGCCTCTTCCATGCCTGTGAAAAAAAAAAAAAATAGAAAGATTCATTTGTGAAACTGGAAACAATTGACAGAAAAATTGCAATTTAAAAAAAGCAACGATAAAGTGACTTTGCTGTACTTAATAATAATTTTAAAAAAAATAAGAAGACGCTTTTTGAAGTACTCAACTGATAACTAATGGTAAAATAAATACACTCTCTGGGACGTTATAAGGTATAAGATCAGAGAGGGTACTGGGACATCCATTACACTGATGTTTAACAGAATTTCTCGTCTGAAGTCTCCATTCACTCATCTCTCGTCACGGCGCTGTGAGCAGCTCTTCCCTGTTCGCTCCTTGTTAACAGACTAATTCTTCATCAGCGTTTCCTCTTTGCATGTGTCTGTAGTTTCCCTGCGACAGGTGCAATGACTCAACCAAGTCAAACATTAGGAGCTGACACGGAGCCTCGAACACCCCCCCCACCCCCGCCCCCAGTGGCACACAGCCGTTGACATGGACCCGACTCCTACTACTGTGAAACCGCACACGTCAGAGGCGTCACGTTGGCTCAGGAGAGAATAGACAGGAGGTTTTCATTAAAAAAAAAAAGACAAAATACTAGAACACTTTTATTCATAAAGATGCTTTTGTCGTGACTGTTGTGTCAGCGTTCTCACCATGATCTGACACAAGTATCAAGTTGACACATCTGTGGAGGTTCCTCTGTTTCAGCCCGTCCATCAGCATCCCCAGAGTCCGGTCCACTTTCTCCAGGGCCTGGACCACCTGGTCAACAGCGCTTCAGAGTTAAAGACTTACTGAGGCCGTTACTGTTTGTCAGCTGACACTTGAATTCATGAAAACGCTCCTTCCACCAGGTTAATTATTAGAAAAAAAACACAACGCGGATGAGGATGAAGGCACGAAGGTCAGCGAGAGAAAGACGAAATAATAATCCAATTTACTTAGCTTAAGTGATGAATTTGTTGAAATATTCTGCTGTATCTCATTCAAGCGTACAACCTTTTTTCATAAACAGACATGATTTTGTGGCGAAGGGCACGAGAGGAGGTTGAAAGGTCGAAGGAAGTCGAACTCCCAGCTGGTGCGTGCGCGATTCATCTTCAGCCGAGCACTAACCTCCACGCTTGTGGGCCCGTAGCGATGGCCCGACGCGTCAGGTTCGTCCAGGTACATCGTGTAAAAGTCAGGTCTGAAGATGAAGTACACATGACAGATTGAAGCGTGACACCGGTGTTTCCTGAAGAAAGCCCAACGTGTTTCACCTCTCTCCCTCGGGCAGACTGAGCCACTGGAGCAGCGTCGACACTCTGGTCTCAAACGGAACGCTCCTGCCAACAATCAACAATCAATCACAATCACCGGGGAGCGTCGGGCAGCGCCGCTCTTACTTGTTAAAACTCTTGTAGAAGTTTGGACGGGTGTTGTTGAAGGCAACTTCGGAGCTGGGCCAGAAAAAGGTCGCGGCCCTCAACTGGTGACGCATGGCGTGAATCCAGATCTGAGCAGAGACGGAGTCGGGTGTGAGTGAGACCGCACAGCGACACCACATGACACAGAGCTGGTCTGAATCCGTCCACAGTGAATCAGGACAACAGAGATCAGGTCCTGCTCCGTCTCGGTTCTCTCGCTCGTGATAAAAACCTACTGGAACTGGAACCGTGTCTGCACCGACGACGGTCGTCACGGTTTCATATCGGCATTAAAAACAAAAAAAAAAAGGTGGGTACAAAGTGAATCTACACGTACAGCGCAGCTCCAACCAAATCCAACAGATCAACAAACTCTGGTTTTTACTAAACCTGCTTTCCTTCGTTCCATATTTACACATCAAACTGTGCCGTTCATCATGTGCCTAACCCTAACCATAAATAAAACGTCTGACACCAGTGAGGAACGGGAGCAGAGGAGCCAGACTGGGACGTCTGAGGTAAAACCGTAGTTTCCTCACTTCCTGCGTTGAGGTGCAGAATGCAGCCACAGACTATGACCGTCACTCTCTAGCTGCTGCTGCAGGGACATTTCACACCTCTGTTCTGACTCATATTTAGATCAGAGAGAGCTGCACAGGTTTGACTTTTTTTTTTCTCCTACTGCTCGTACTTCTATTCTTGGTTGGAGCTGCTGTAACGAACACATTTTCCTCCAGAATAAATAAAGTATTTCTGATTCTGATGCAAACACGTTAACCAGACTCCAGTTTCATCACTGTCTCTATCCCTATTTGGACGGGATTACTTTTACCTAGATACATGTGTATAATTGTACAACAATAATTACCAGTATTTTAGTTCCATCTCAACGTGAGTATTCACGTCAGTATTCATTACCACACATTGTCAGTCAAGATTCTTTTACCTTCTGTATAAGGTCCTGGAGTATTATCTCAGGTAATACTAATCCCATGCGCATGGATCTGAAAGTCAATATGTGTGTAGATATTTTGTCGTATTCTGTTTAAACATGTTTTTTCGTGGGTTTTCAAGCACAGAGGCTCTTGGAAGACGCACTCCGTTTGGAGGTCGGTATTTCTAATCCCATGCAAATCCAGCATGTATATCACCGACGTCCTGTGGTACAGGGACATTTCCCGGCGTACTGAGGTAAAACTACTCCTTCTGTCTGGCTTTTTCAGGTTTTACCTCTGTAACTCATCCACCGGGACCAGGATGAGCAATGTGTGCACGTGATACAACGATCTCTTACAACCAGCTCTTGCTCAATCTCAGTTTTTCCACCGTTTGCTAAAAGGAAACAACCGATCTCCTGCACTGAGTAACACACTGTGACACAATATAACTGTGTCACTTCTTCATCTCATGTGACACATTCACGCGTGTCGGTGTCCGTCCCATTCACTTCTGTCCGTCCATCCCGATTCAGTCTCGCCAACGTCGACAATCGCTCACTCCACTGTTCTGAAAATTCAAATACATGCTGAACTCTGCAGAGAACAAACGTGCTGCAGTTTAGATGAGAGAGTTTCAAACACACCAGCAAACCTCCCGGACGAGTTCTTTCATTCGGAATTAATCACGCGTCAGCCGACACTTTAGTTTAGTCCAAACAAACACTCCTCTCTGAGTATATTTCACACCCAAATGACGGTACAAACATAAAGGACAGATGTTATCAGAGAAAGCAGTCAGAGGAGTTTTGTTCAAGCAGCCGACTGATGAGAGCATTTGTGCCATTTGTCATAAAGGGAAAAGTGCCTGCTGACACTGACACTCCAAATCAGATTTGTATCATATCCAGATTGTCTTTAGTTTGTTTTTTGTGACTGTCAGTCTCTGTGGTTTCAAATGAGATTCCAATCAGATTTCTACAGATCTGAACGTCTGCTGCGTCACTCCAGGTCACTCAAAGACATCTCAGCATGATGAACTCGCCAACCTCCCACGCTGGGATTAAACATCACCAGCAGACTGCAGCTGGGAGACACGGAGGATTAACGCCGACCACGTTTGTCCGACACTCACCGGCTCGCCTCGGTACCACTGCGGGTTGAACTGCTCGTCAGTCTTCAAGCTGTAGAAAATGTTCTTGGTCACGTCAAACATCTTCTTGTCCACAATCCCATGAGACTCAGGGTACAGACCCTGCAGGGGTTAAAGGTACACACACACACAATGTGGCCAACATGTGTCTCTTTTCTTTCTCTAGAGAGCTTTCTGAATATTTAGAGACACAAAAACAGAATAACTACTGATCATGTTGAAAAACTAACCAGAGCTTGTTGGCTCAATGGAAAACAATACATTTGTGTGATTGCGTGAAATTTTCTTGGTGTATTTGTTTCCGCAGAAAGGTCAAAACAGTTCACAAGTTATCCTCTCAGCATCAAACAGGTGGGGCCAAGGAGGTTATGATGTAGATGTTGTAGATCGTGGTCTGTTCTGTGCTGGGCTGATCAGAGGAAACTCACAGTCACAATGCTGAAGTGGTTTGGAAACGTCTTTGTGGGATAAACAGGTCTTAAATATGGCGTCGTGGAGCCCAGTTTCCCTGTAACACAGTGAAACGACAACGTATTCGCTGAGTGTTGTTGTGTTTGAGAACGGCTGAGGAGCTGTGGTTTCCGCTTACGTAGCTTATTGATGACAGGGAGGTGGCTGCTGTGGTCCTTTAGATACTTGTCCCTGAAACCGTCCATGGACACGAGGATCAGAGGAGATCTGGGAAAACTGAGCAGGAGACAGAAAGACGCTTGAGGACGTTTGTGTGAACAAACAAACAAACAAATGTCCTTATGTTCCTCCATCATTAGTCAACGATAAACCATTGTTCTGTTTATTACAAGTGTTCATTTCAGTCATTCCGGTTTGATCTGTGAAGTTCTCGCAGAGTTTCCATAAACCTTCAACTAGACTGATGCTCGCTGGGCTGGAGAACGGTTCAGTGGTTCAGAGGCTGTAACGTCAGGGAGCACACGCACCGAGTCAAATCCGGCAGGCTGACGGATGGGACTGGTCTGAGGTTGAATCTGAGAAGTGTCTGTCTCATTAAAGCAATGATGATGATTATGAAGCTGTGAACCTGGAGAGGATTCTGCTGTAATCATTGTTGAACCATGATTCACTGAGGAGGTGTCAGGGATGGTGTTGTTCTGGAGTCACACCTGCAGTCTCAGCTGTTTGGCTCAATGGACCGTCCCAACATCTTATTTGTTGCAGCATTGTTGTGTTGGGTGTTTGCGTGTGACTGAAGCTGAAGAACTTTTTGAAAGTTGCCAGACCATCATTTGTACATTTACTATCTGCATAATAACAATATGCTAGCATTCAAAATAAACTGATCTTCAGTTCTGTATTGATCTGTCACTGTAAACCGTTGACGCTCACTCAGGTCTCTCGTTCAGTGATAAATCCGTCATCTGGGCTCATCCAAAGCATTTCATTTTCTAATCAACAGTTTTCATGTGTGCAAACATAATTATGTTAAGGTTTTCTAATCATCATTCACCTTTTAACATGATTAGCTAACAAAATCTGTAGATGTACGTAGATGTTCCATTGAAATCAGATGTTCCCAGCTAGAATAGTCATTTACCACATGATGAGTCTGATTAATGTAACGTTATCGTCATTGAAAAAAAAAAAAAAAGTCTTTCAAAAAGCAGGACATTTCAACGTGACCCCAAACAGTAATGTATATCTTGATATTTATTATTCAAAATCCAAATTATCCACATTCAAGTACTTTGAACGTGAATATGTTTAATACTGAAACTTCATTGTTACGTGTAAGTTGTGTGTATTTCAACGTCTCTCAACTACGTGACGGCGCCAACGGGCAGAAATGTGACTGAAATCAGAAAATCCAATCAAATCTGGGTGTTAAATAAGCGGCAGAGATGATTGGACGACACCTCTGCAGCCACAGCTGATTCCCTCCTTTCCTCGTCTTTTCGTCCTTTGTACGTAGGGGGCAGTGTTCAAAGAACTTTGTCGGTCGAGGGTTAAAACTGTTGCAGGAACAGTTGCAAAAAAAAAAAAAATCCAGATCGTCTGAAGCTGAGACAAGAACGAGTAAAGATGCAGTTGATTCTGAGACCCAAGATCTTGAAAATGTGATCTCGAGACCGGTCTGGAGACAAAAACCCATCTTGTGTCCTTCAAACATTCAACACAAGTGTTTGCGCAGTGAGGAGAATCAGGAGAATCACGTAAATGTGGTCGACAGAAACACGACGGAACAGGCGATGTAAAACTGCCACATCCAAACATCAGAGCATTTAAGGAAAAAAACACATTTAGAGACAAATGTTTTCTTTTCCAAATGTCTGCTCCTCACCGAGCACGACTGCACATTGACACGCGTGCACACACACACACACACACACACACACACACACACTCACACGCAGGACGAGTCTGAGTCATTCGCAAAACTTCCTTAGTGATTTTTTTCCACACCGTGTTAAAAACAAGCGTCATGTGTTTGGCTTATTTACACACGTTAAAGAAAAAAAAAAAAAAGACTGAACATCAGACCACCGCAGAGATGTTTGTCTGCTCTCCGAGACGAGCAGCCTACTGGGAACCATGTGTGGGCCGAGGAAAGACGGAGCGTTTCATTCTTTCCTCTTTCATAGTCCATCAGTGAAACGGTGAATGAATTACCCAGGTGGACACTGCGGCTCGTCAATGTCCTCGGCCCCCTCCTGCAGCCAAACCCCCTCCGCCACTGGAAAAAGAGGAGCCGCATCCAGAAAAATGTCAGAACAGGATTTGATAGTTGCATCATGTGTTTAAAAAGAAGCACAAGTTGTACTTTGATGCGTTCACAGAGACGACGACTCAATGGATGGACTGCAAACACATTTCATAACATTATACGGAAGAGGATCAGTGCCGCGTGTAGATCAGATCGACATGTAAAAATGTATTTGAGTTCTGCAATTAAAGTAAGAATTCGGACTTTTTTAAAACCCTTTTTTACATTTTGATCTCATGTGGCCCCAGTCCTCTTCTTCTCACATACGTAGGAATAAAAAGAGAAACACAGACACAGAGGTTTTGGGTGGAGAACGTGGGGAGGGAGGGGTTTCCTTTGGTGTGGCAGGGACGTGAGATTACAAAGTATTTGTCAAACTAACGGTGCAAAGGTGACACAAACCCTCACACGTGTGCGACATCGTCTATTGTTTTCTCCTGACAGATCCCGGATCTGTTGGTAGCTCCAGGGCGTTCCCACGTACACGGCGACGCCAGGCGGGAAGCTTCGGCTCGTCTTTCTGACCCCGTCAACTGCAGCCGGCTGCCGACTGCATGTATCACTTCTATGAACGTTAGCACGCTGGTGAGAACGCTCCTCCTCGCCGCCTCTCCAGGCCAGAAGTGTGGTTTGGCCCCAACACGGGATGCTCTGTCTCAGGAGACAAGCGTCTGTGGTTGGTAATCTGCGGGGGGGGGGGAGAGAACCCACTCGCGCTATTTTTACCTCACACGACCCCTCTGTAAAGAGTTGCTTTTATGTCATAGTATCTTTTTTTCCAGTTTTATGAGGGTTCATTAAACTACAGTCAACGGGTGAACGTCAAATTGTATTTTTTTCCCCCTCCATACGGCTTTCATGCTAAGTTAAAGGGAAATTCCACAGCATTGAAAGCACCCCGCCCCGGCTGGGGACGGCTGCCCACAGTCACCGCCGCTGCTCCTGAGGAGGAAGACAAGTTTTCTGGTGCTGCAGTCTGCTGAGGCCGCTGCCCACGTTTGAACCAGCTGGAATGTACGGCGCGCCAACCCTGAGTGGTCATTCCTGCCTCATTCAAAGGTTTATGACAAACAAAATCCTCACGGCACCACCCTGACTCGACATTACACGGAGGACACTCCTCCCCCGTCTGAGCGATCACAGCTTTGACTTTCACTGACGGAATCCACAAAGATGTGAAAGCGTTCTGGCAAAGTAGACGTGTGTGTGTGTGTGTGTGTGGAAGAGAGTGAAACGTACCGTCCCCATCGCTGCCTTTTCTCAGGGAAAACACCACGGCGAGGAAAAGCCCCAGTAAGCACAGGATCACTACCTGAGAACACAAAGGACTCGTCTGAATCTTAATACAACGTGACGTTTTCTGATGCAGAGGGAAGTAACGCTCTTTGCTGTCACTGTGTTGTTCATGAAACTTGGTCAGGTGGCTCTCAGCAAGTCGCCACGATGAGAAACACAGAAAAAAAAAGGTCAAATGAAATTGACGGTTTCATTTGAAGTTTGTTCTGCTGGTCGTCAAAACAAACCCGCGTCAGTGTCAGCGAGGTATCTGAACAAAGCGTCAGAAGAAACCACGACCGTCATTGGGAGAGACGGCGTCTGAGCAGACGATGGCGATATGACGTATTTATTCTCCCTTTGGCTCATCGATCACTCTATCGGTCCCTTCAGTCGGGTTGAGGTAAAGCTCGGGCTCCCGCCCACACACACCACCTCAAACTGTCCAGATGTTCCTCTTGGCCGCCTGGTGTCGAACAGCTGCTTCCTGATTGGCTGCTCAGCTTGTGTGGTGACTGTCCACTGGGGGTTGTAATTAGAGGGACTTGTCAAACATGTCTTGTTTATTTATGGAGGGAGGTGTGGAGCCATGTTGTCACTGCCCTGAAACTTCCATCTAAGATGCTGCATTTTAAAGTCCTGTACATCAGAACTCTGTTTGTATTTAGAAGGGGTGTGAATACAGAGTGTATCCGTTTTGTCTGTGTCTTGTAGTTTTATATGAAGTAATGGGACAGACAGCAGCTCGTACTTCTCCTCCAGGACGTCACAACTTCTGTTGGCACACACACCCCTCAAATATTTGTTCTATAAACATCTGCAGCATGTACCTAACCCCTTCTCTCTGTCTGAGTTCTGGTGCCACCCAACCTGGAGAACTGCTTGACCCGCCGATGCTACACGACACACCCACCCCCAGCGCCATAATCTACTGAACTGCCTCCTCCTCTTCCCCATCTCCAAAGTTTCTCCAGCTGACATCTCCCCCCCGGGCAGACACTGTTGGACTCTGAACTGCCTCACATGCATTCTTGGACCTTCTAGACTTCACAAGCTGACTCACTGTTTGTTTGTTTGTTTGTTTGTTTGTTTATATGCTCATTGTCTGGTCTGTCCGTCCCAGGGAGGGGGTCCCTCTTTCTGTGGTCCTCCCTGAGGTTTCTGCCTCTTTTTCCCCTGTTATAAGGGTTTTATGGGCAGTTTTTCCTCCCCCTGACTGAGGGTTTAGGACAGAGGGTGTAGACATGTGCGGACTGTAAAGTCCATCGAGACAATTGTAAACTGTGATGTTGGGCTATAGAAATAAATTGAATTGAATTGAATTGAAAATGAATTACCACTGGTGCCAGCAGAGGGCTCTGTCACTCAGCCACAGCTCTGTGACGTTGGTTTTCGCGTGAATGTTTCAGGACACAGTGACAGAAAAGCGACAATGCTCTCTCAGTTATATGTGTTTGTTCACACTGATCACTGCTGAAGCAAATTTTTTGGACAAATTTTTCTTTTTTTTCATTGTACGAATCCTGTTAACTCACTGTGAGATGAGAATTCCTAGACAGGTATGAAAATATGCTGTGGTCGCAGCGTCTGGGTTTGTGCACGGACCTCCAGCTATAGGTGGGGATGAAGACAGCGACCTGGCTCCGGAGGAAAGACTTTAGACGTGGTCTTTGTGGGCCGTGAAAGTAAACAATCTGCGTCTGACACACAAACATCTCTTCTTTTAAACTGATGTCAGCGTCTCTGTGTGAGGGGCGTCGTCGTGGGACGACCACGGAGGTGCCGTTCTTCTGATAAGACGTTTGGTTTATCATCGGTGGTTTGGAGCGACACCATCCTTCCTTCTTTCGCCCGCATGGCGCTGATGTGATTTCCTTCCACTTGAGATCATTTTGACCGTTTTTCATTCGGACAAACGACCACCACGAGTGCTTCTGCTGCGTTCAAGAAACACAGCCGTGTGAACGGGCAATCGCTAACAGATGTTGGGTCGGACGTCACCACTCGGGCAGATTTTAGCCCAAACTTGGCCACATGTGCATCAGATCAGTGGCAGGCGGACAGAGGAGCTCCTCCCGGGGGCTACTTCCTGCCGGCTTTGGCTGTAAATCACTGGAAATAGTATTTCAATTGTGTCACATTGTCGTGCAGTAGAATGTGTGAGAGAGCAGTCGGAGAGAGAAAGACGTTGCTCAACTCGGCCTCGGCCATCAATGTGTTTACTGTGTTACTGTACAGCCATGACCGTAGCTATATAAAGGCCCCGTTGAAACCAGGAACTGGCATCTGCTCTGCAGTTGTTGCAATTATGGTCACATAAAGCCCAAAGTGCGTCCCAGATTTAGCCTCCTCATTGCTGTCTGATGTGAGTCTGTGCCCCCTCCGGGGGCAGTCAATGCTCCTTTATGTGTCCAAACTGTTCCCCTGGATTAAAAAGAGAGAGGCTGGAAAGGAACACAATCTCCCTCCACGCTCCACAGATGGAGCTGAGGGCTAGAGCAGCTCTCAGACTTCAACGTGTGCAAAGTGATCCTCAGACCTGGGCCAGAAGGTGTGAAACAAACGCAAACAGCAGAACACTGCTTGCTTGTGTTCCTTGTAACCAAATTTAACTCTTGACACAGCTCGAAGGCAAATACAAGTCCAGCGCTCCTTCTTTTCTTGGCGGCAGCAGACATGGTCTCCGGCCTTCAGGTCTGCTCCTACAAAGACCTAGGCCTTCTTAGAAGATGGTGACTTTCACAGACTCCACAGAAGTCGTTCCTGGCGGGGGGAGTCAACAGGGTTCAAAAGCCTCCGTTCCTTTTCACCTTCAGATGGAAGTTTCTTCTAAGCTCAGAACGTTTCTGTTTCTGAAGTGCACTTGTGTGTGTGTGTGTGTGTGTGTGTGTGTGTGTGTGTGTGAACGTACCCCAGAGATGACCTTGCAGTTGCGCCTCTTGCCCCCGCCGGCTGTGCCCCCTCTCTCCGGCTCGGAGGACCCAAATAAAGACGCAGCCTGCTCCGCTGTCCGCGCTTCTCCTTTGGTTCCGTCCATGGTGCTGCGCACAAAGAGTCGGTGTGTTCCACATGTGCCGGCTGGATGAGCCTCCGCCGCAGCGGGCACCGCCTCCATCTCCACCGGCCGAATGGAGGAGGTTCCACCCTCCCCTGACACCTCCTGACTGAAGCTACAACAACACACATTAGTACACAGTAGTGTTGGATCCTGGGTCCTCACAGACGTCTCATCCTCATTTCAGAATTAACCTCCTTGTATTGTTCAGTTTACGTCTGTCCACTGATCAGTTGAGTTTTTTTTTGCTTCAACAGTCTAAAGTCTACAACACTACGAAACACTAAAGGTGTTTCAGTCAGTGGAACTGCTGATGGAGCTTTAGTGTGGAAAAGTTTGACTGCTGCCGCCACCTTGTGGTCAGACTGGAGAACTGCGCTATCAAAGATAAAGACACACACACACACACAAATCTGAATGAATAAACCCACTTGTCTCTCTGCATATGTGCATATTTCCATGTGTTATTATCTTTAATTATGTTATTGCTTATCTTCAATTCACCGTAAAAATCGTAACAAAATATTATGTCCACAAGATGGCGATGTTGCTGCATTTCTTCCTTCAGGTTAAGGTTGAGGGAAGTACTCTGAACGTAACCATTCCAGTTATTTCGATTCATTTTCAGATTTAGTGAAAACCAGATTTACTTGTGATCCAGTTCTGTCAAACTGTGTAACGACACAGGTGTCCTGACCTCTGACCTCTGACTGAACCACAAACATCAGGGGATGACCTGTCAGCAGATTGTTGTCTCCATGAACCTGTGTGACAGCGTTTGAGTTTCTGTGTGTGTGTCGACTGTTTGAGCTGCATCTTCAGCGTCACACAATCCCACACCGAGCTCAGCAGCGTCCCCTGGAAGCCATCGACTGTTGATCCTGTAACAGTTTGTTGTTGAACGTATTCATGCAGCAGCTCCACACTCGTGCTGTTTACGCCTGGGAGCCGCTGATCACCGAAGCCCGTCAGCAGCCATAACGACCAGGACGACAGCCGTCCCTGCAGAAAAGACGAGGACACAGAGGAGACGAGGGGACGAGAAGGAGACGGATTTAAAGGTTCCATTCTCAAATAATGGGTTCATTCAGTTGAATAAACACACAATAATGAACTAATGCTGTGTTCCTCCATAGATGACAACACTAATTCTTTATTCATCAGCAACAAGTGAGTTGTTGTTGTTTTTTTAATCAGTTTTCAAGTGTGTGTGTGTGCATGCTTGGTTCTCCAAAAGCAGCACGACTGCTGGAACCGCGTGAATCCCCCGGCAACACTCAAAGAGAAGTGGAGAGGCTGGAAGCTGGTTTGAGCTCTGACTCATAAATAATGCAACTGGAAGAGGAGTGGTAGGTGTGCTTAAAGAATTCATCAGCTGACAGTTATAGTCACATCTTCCCCACGAGATTTACTGTAGGCGCTTGTAAATCTGCCTTGAATTATTCATTCGACATGACACGATCCTCAGCACCTTATATTGAAAGCCTCTGTCTTCTCTGACACATCTGTCACTGACCTGTCGGCCTGGATTTACAGTGCAGCTGATTGGCTCTGGGCTGCTGTTTGCTTCTGTCCTCAAATTAAAAAAGAAAATGAAGTAAGATCAAGGCTGCACACATTCCTTCAATTCTATCTATTTGCTGGATTTTTTTTTTTTTTCACAAGAAATCAGGTTGAAATGACGTTCAGTCCACTGGTGACTGGAACCTTTGGAAGGCAATGTGGCCCCCGGAGGGTCTCTGAGGGCTCCACAGACAGGTCAGAAGTATCACTCATCCAATAAATGGTGATTTCAGTGACCTGGCTCTGTTTTCGCACCAAATTCATTGTTTTGAAGAGAAAAATTGCTGACAAGACAGATTTGGCCACAATTCCTTTTTATGTAAAAAGGAATTGGGTGATGATCAGGTCTCCATTTAAATTAGTGCAATATCTAAATATCTACAATAAAACAATCAGTCTAAAATCACACACAGCTTATTGTTTAGATGTACACTTTGCTAGTTTTTCAGATACCTTTAGACCTTTGCGCGCGCGTGTGTGTGTGTGTGTGTGTGTGTGTACACAGCTGAAATCAGGTGGAACATATTCCAGCTGATGACAAAAAAGTGTCATGAGTTTAGATGAGCTTCATAAGCTCAAACCTAAAATAGCACTGGTGGCAGCAGCAGAGCACAGACAGCCGACTGCTTATCGACCACATTTCTTCAGGAGTACAGTGGTGTACAGTGTGTGAATGTATCTGTGGAGGAGTGACGGTCTGTGACTGCAGGAATAAACTCTGTCAGGTGCCTCATAGAGTCTCTTCTTTCCTTTTCCACTGCTCATCCTCAGTATTTCTGTTTCGCTGTTGTTGTTTCACTGCTCTGTGCTCTGAAATCGGATCAGAGTGACATCAGTCATCCCATCTCTGGACGGTGGTGGACATTTATTGGGAGAATTAACACAGTTTCTCTCCATGTGGGAGTACACAAAGTG
Source organism: Aeoliscus strigatus (assembly GCA_901007665.1). Taxonomy (NCBI): domain Eukaryota; kingdom Metazoa; phylum Chordata; class Actinopteri; order Syngnathiformes; family Centriscidae; genus Aeoliscus; species Aeoliscus strigatus. Next base: position 176,432 of record CAAKHB010001953.1, on the reverse strand, counting down.
TAAAGTATAAAATAATGCAAGAAAATGTGGAGGCAACGAGAAGAAAACATTGATTAATAATCTGAAAATGATCAGACAAAGGATCACAGTTGTCAGATAATTTGTTATCATGTTGAAAAAAAAAATGAATCAATGTGTCTGCTGTTGGAGAAATGACATTTTTGAAATTTGAAATCGAGGAAAGAGTGACTGAGTATACAAGACAAAGTCAAGTCACCCTTTGGACAAGAAATAACGCACGGACCACCAGAGTACGAGCCCATACAAGTATTTTACAGTTTATTTAGTTCTGACTTTGTCCTGCTTCACTTTCCCAGGGTGAAACTTGTTCAATGTAGAATGTAGAAAACATGTTCAGACATTGTGCTGTGATGTGACAGAGGTTCAGAGCTGCCAAAGCATCATTCCAGAGACGTTATCATCCTGAAAAGTGACGGGCGTTTTCAGCTCTGTGCGTCATCTTCATTTACTCTTTAACAGATCTACTGATATTTTCACATCTGAACAAGTCTCACCAGGGTTCCCTTCGCTATGAATGACACCTACAGTATCAGAGGTCTGCTGTGTTCATTGAGGGTAAAAAAAAGAAAGAAAAAAAGGTTCCAAGTGTTAAATCTGACATTTGACAACAGCCACTGAACACTGAGCGACAGACAGACGCGACGGAAAAGCCCAGCTGGAAATCAACGGGCGCTATTAAACGTCTCGTCACCGTGTCAGATGTGTCACTCATCCAAACCCGAGCTGCAGCCAGAAAAACACAGTCAGTCTTATCCATTAATAAAACAACAAGTCTGTCAGATCACCGAACCCACTCTCACAGAAAGAAATCATTTGTCCATCACTTTTCTGTCCCAGTCAGTCATGAACATACACGTGTTCCAGTTATAACCATGGTGACATATGTGCTGTGTTTGTCTTGACTCCCCATAGATGAGTATTAGCATTTCTTGCAATTAAAGTTATACTTTTCATGATCTTTATACATAGAGGGTAGATGTTTCCTTTTAGTCCACAAGTTTATTTTCATCGTCTCCTCTCCTGTGGGGCTCGTGATTTCAAAATACATTATTTTGTGCGCTATCGATCCACTTGGAGCTAAATAAATAAGCCAGAGCCAACGCACGACCTTTCTCACTTCAGGTCTAATGAGGTTCCTGCTGTCAGTGCGTATTGAGGATCCGTGTGCAGAGGAGTTGGTGACAGGGCGGGTAATCATGGCTCATACACACACACACACACACACACACACACGTGTTATGTAATACAACAGACATGTGACATTGTTCATTAGAGTTCGTGGCGACATTGCAATGAATTGCTGGGAACGACAGAGACGGAGAAGATGCTGACGGTGTTTATGAAAGAAGCAGCAGTATTTCTAATTATCCCTGCGTCCCTGCGGGGAGCAGCTGATGGGCGACCGGGCGCCTGTCAGGAAGTCAATGTTCAACAATTGCTGCTGAATCGATCAAAGTCGATTTGCTGAGCAACAGATATTATTTGATATGAAATACTCTGTTAAATGAGGGTTCTCTATATTGTTTAGTCTGTTTTAAAGGGTTCCTATTAGCAGAGTGGAACGTTGAGATAATCAGCTAATGTATATGTTGACATGAAATACACACAGACACTTGTCAAAGCAATGCATCTCTGATGTCGACTAAAGTCAAATAAGATTCAAATATGTTCAAATACACCATCCTGGTACCAATTATCTAAAATGTTTGATCATCATTTTTATAAAATTGTACTCATTGTATTTGTCACTTTTCCAGTACAAGACTGTACTCTTGCACAGGTTCAGGATATAAAGATACAGAAGAAAAGCCAGCGTCACAACACATGACGATAAAAGATCAGACAAATACCTTATCACCTCACAGTGCCACAGACGTCTCAAGGGAACAGGACGGGAGTAATTGGCAACTTTGCAAAGTGGAACATCTGTGTCAATGTCCATTTTACTGGAAAAAGAAAACGCTGCGTGAGAGGTCATAGGAGAGGGTAAACAGGGAAATGAAGGAATGGTTACTACAGGAATGGTTCAACTGTAATACTGAAACTATTTAGCCAGTTAACTTTGGTTTAACTTTGGTTAGTTAAAGGTGAACTGTGTAAAAATTGGCAGAATACCGACATCTAGTGGGGTCACCTTGGAATTGCAACACACACAAATAAATACAGCAGCCGGGTTGCCAACTGCGTCAGGCGATCAGTCTGCACCATCCATGTCAGGTTGTGAATTACAGGATAACTACGAATTCCAACTTCATCGATATATTTTAAAACAGTATTTCACATGATCTCTGCTGTCCGTTATCAACCAGCGACAGATCTATAACAGTCACCTATCACTAGCCTGCAGACAGACATTCATTCTTTTCATCCTGCCTGCTGAGGATTCTCTCTGATTTGTGTGATGATTTCACCAACATCCGACGGAACTTCACAGTACGCTCATGGTCGTCTATGAGACCTGTGTGAATACAAATAGATAGAACACATAGACACTCACCCGAGGTGGTGAACGTGAACCGTCAACACTGGACAGGACAGGAGGACTGAGTCTCCTCCGTCTCCTCCGTTCACTGGGTGTGGAGGTGGATGGTTCACCGTTTTAAATATAGCTTTGAATAAAAAAGAATACATAGTTCACCTGTAAGAGGACATATGTATTAAAAGACAAAAACATTGAAAAAAAATATCTACTGTTATACACTGAAACGATGGAGTTCCTCTATTGTCACTATTGGTAAATGTGGTTCATTGTGGACTGGAAGGATTTTCAGCCTCAACATGCAGGTCAAGAAATAACAGAATTTGACTCAAACTATCCAATTCCATGCATGATGAGTTTTGGTTGGACACAGGACTATACAACATTTCTATAACAACAATGGAAAACAAACAACAACAACATTTCCCTATGGGATGAGCGTTCCATATTTGATGCCACTTCACACCATTGTTTCATTCTGAAGAGCGACACAGGTGAGTCTGCCTCATCGGGGGGGGGGCTCATAAATAGATTCACCCCTAATTGGATTTATGTTGGGAATAACGATCAAAAGACAGCGGGAGCAGCGGTGGAGCCACAGACGCAAAGCAAATGATGGGAAAATGAAAGACTGTAATTGAATGTCAGCGGGAAGCTGGAGGCCACGTTCAACCTCGTGTAATGAGATGTAGGCAGCTGAAGGCCACCCCTCCCAGGATGCTTTGCTGGTAGGGAGTAGGCGGGGTGGCAGCTCGCGGAAGGGGTGGCGGTGTGTGTGTGGGGGGGGTGTCTCCTGTCTCCGTGGCATTGCCTTAATGATGTCCTCATATCATGGCCTTATGTAATATGCTCTCCAGTAATGTTTAGTCAGCCCCATAAACCCTAAGCGCTGACAAATGAATGCTCACATGGACGCTGTGCTTGTGTGTGCGTGTGTGTCTATATGTGCACATACACCACTTAAAGAAACTCACAATCAATGTGTATTCATCTCAAAGAGGACTATAGTTTCCATCTGAGCAGCAAAGAAGCAGATAAAATGAACATTTTTATTCCCAGGAGCTCCAAGCGCCTTATTAAGTTTACCTTGAATAATCTTTTTCTATTTTAGTTGATGGGCTTTCTTTGCCTCAAACATTATTTCTTGGTTTAACTTGACTCCAGGAGCTGTGCTCAACAATTCCGTTGTGCCTGGATTGTTTGGTTTGTGCACAAATGGCAAATAAAAAAACGTGAACACGGAACATTGTGTTTAGTAAACACTGAACTGTGGACTGTGGTATGTCTTAACTTTAATTTCTCTTATTTCACGGCTGTGTCGCAGGGAACGCTGCAGCGAGAATACCTCAATGTCATGGTGTACGGACGGCTGAAGACAACGGCTATTGTCTGGACTGGAGGGGCATTGCTGATATCAGACTCCCATGTGACGACTGTTTTTCCAGAGCACACACTGATTGTAGGTATTTATTTAAAAAATGAACTGGATGAAAATCACTGACTGCCTGCTGCTGGGTTTTACCTCCTTGTGATTGGGGTCAGATAATGATCATAATAAGCTGTCGTACTTCGGACCTCTACTGCTCCAGTTTGGGTCGATTAGTCCTGTTACAGTTGAGAGTAAAATGTTTTTTACACTTTAGGATCCAATCTGTTTCAAATAAAAAAGACTTGAGGGAACGGGGAGGTGTCATCCTCAGAGATGATGCACCACCAGTGCAGCGTGTCTGCTCTGTTTTCCTGTTTCGACTCGTCTGGTCTCACAAAACAAGTCAAATCAACATTGTAAAATTAAATATTCCACAGGCCGTTATGGTTACAGATCTACAGTCTCTACATACTTCAGAATCATTCAGATGAAGTTTTTAAAAACACTACTGCATAATTCAAATATCTCACCAGCCACTGCATTAACTTGCTTTTCCTCTAACCCCAGTGGAAACTTGCATCGGAAGAAGTTTTGTTATGCTGCAGTGTGTTTTTATGGTGTTTCTAATCTGAACACACACAGGTTCAAAGTGCAACGAAGCTCTCGACTTCAGTTTGGACTGTGGAGCCTTTTCCAAAATCGCAGTAATGAGGGTGCAGGCTCGATCCCCGGCGCAAACAGCCACGGGTGAGAACCTGCCACTGGGAAAATTTTGCTCTGATGGGCGAGTGGCTGCAGGAAGTGCTCAGGCTCATGAGAGAGTATCAGTGATTATGCAGTGAAGGATACGCAGCGCGCAAACTGGCCTGAAGCTGAAGCCCTGGAGATCTGCGCAATGCTACAGCTCAAGACTGATTCCTTTACTTCAGACAGACCCACACCCGACCTGAGAAGAAACAAAAACACACACCATTACCACAGCACTCAATGTACTTCAAGAAAGCCACGACCTGCAAACATCATCCTGTTGGAAGATGCACGCAGGATGACCGAGCGTGTCTTCGCTCCCAAGTCTCCAAACAGACTTGGAGCTACAAGCAGATACAGACACAGATGTGTTGTTTACTTTTAAAATATCATATATATATATATATATATATACATATATATATCAATGTTGGGAAAGTTCCCCTGTTTAAAAGGTAGTGTTAGTTCAATGCCTGTCAAACTGCTTTCAATCAGTTAAGATCTTTATCAATCCTTCACATAGTAACTGACCCCAGAAACATTAGGACCTAACATCTCACCTAGGTTTTTCAGAAACACAATCAGTCTGGTTTTATTGCGGAGTACACCCAGATTGGTGTATGCCGCCAAACATCGAACACAGAAAACAATATCAAAAGAACAAAAAACTCCCAGAGATTGAAAACTTTGCACACATTGATAAAATACAATGGGATAAAATCATATTTACAGTCATATATGTAGCACAGTTAAATTGCAGAAATGGTTGAGATGTATGAACATGAACATTTCTCTCCTGACTGCAGTTATGATTATGTTGTAACTGAATTCGAGTCGATCCAACTTTATTCATCTCTTGGGAGTTCCCTCAGGAAACTGCAGTAAATTACATGAAGCTGTTGCACCAGCAGGTAAATCCCCAGCACTGCACACAACATACAGTAGATCATCTTAGAACGTCTTTTTTTTTTTTTTTTTTTTTAAATTTACCATTTTTTCTTAAATCATTTTCAACACAGTGACAAAACAAGCGGAGGGAGGTGTGAGCGTGTCGATGCTGGTTTACTGCCGCAGCCTTCAGCATTTTCAAAGGTCACCCACCTGATCAAAGAGTCACAGATGAACTGATGTATTGATCACACCAGCAGCACTTTGCTCTGCGAGTGGAGGATTTACGAAGGCTCAGCCACAGTTGACCCGACTGACCTGGTTATCGAAGCCAGTGTGGAGCGTAAAATTGACCAGGATCTATCAGTCAGCCATGTGCACGATGGGCATTTTCTGTCATCACAGGCTGGTACAGTCCATGTCAAGTCAAGTTTGGAAATATTACCTGCTTTTATCCTCTGAAATTGATCATTTCAGCTGATAACATTTACCTCAATTCACAAGCAGATGTTAAATTGGAGCTCTTGTGGAGGATTGAGTCTGATTGTTGTAACCTTCTTACAGCGTCATCCCCAAAAACGTGCCTCTCGGACATACAACACATCCTAAAACCACTGACTGCAACAAGTGACCGTGAGGCTCATTGAAGTTATACTCGTGAAACTGTCACTCGGTTTCCCCTCTTTGTGCCACGTCATCCTGGTACTTTGTTGCTCTCACAGTTGAAAACTTGCATCGGTTCTGCAAACTTTCACATTTGCAGGAGGGTGTGCGGCTGCGTGCAGCGGGGAAAGTTCATCTCAAAGTGACGACGTCTCTTCGGGGCTGGAGGACACAGCTGGACTGGAGGCGAGTCATGTTGAGAGGGTCACTCATGAAATTTTAAATAAACTCCAACAAACGATTGAAGGCGAAGAAACAAATCGGCTTTCAACCTCCAGCTGCTCGGGAGAAGCAGCAGCAGCGCAGTCAGTCCGACATGTCGTCTGCAGTTCCACCAATCACACACGAGTCACAAATCTCTCCGGTACGAAACCACCTGTTAGATAAGGTCTGTGGTTTCTAGGGTTTCTAGAGTTGTGTGTGTGTGTGTTAGATTTTGAGAGTTGTTTGAGTATAATAAAAGAAGCCTCGTGTTGCTGCGTATATTTGAGGCAGTTTGTGTGTTTGACGCAGCCTCTGAACCTCTAAAGGAGCTGGTCGTCTTAAACGACGAGCCTGCTGGGTACTCGCCTGCTACCACTTCTATTGTTGTGTGTCAGTGAACGTAAAACAGGAAGTGGGTTCAGACTCGACATGTTGAACCGTCTAGACTTCCGGACTTTTCATTTGATAAACGGACTGATAAAAACCTAAGTGATCACTCTACTTTTTTTTCCACACTGTCCAAACTATCTTGGGTGCTGCGCTGAATCTGAATTTGTCATCTCTCACTGGAGGTCAACTCGAAATTGTCACCAAAGTGTGTGTGTGTGTGTGTGTGTGTATTTATGCATGTGCTCGTGTGTGTATGGATGGATGTATGAATGCATATAACTTTGTGTATATGTATCTATGTGTGTATGTGTGTGTATTGTTTCAGTCACCACCCAAAGTTTGTAACGACGGCTGAGCACCAGGATGAATTTAGGATCATCTGCAAATTCAACCTTTAACAACATTAAAAGACCCCGGAGACGTTCTAAACAGATTCAAACAGGACACATCTGTCAATCTAATCTGGCAAAATACAGAGAAAAAGCTCTGTGACAGGAACGAGCATCTGTGTGAATGAACCTCACTCAGTCTGACTACATTATAAATACACTACGTTTAGAAATAGCAGAAACCGAAAAATTATCTCAGTACATTATTTCTTATATGGACATATACAGAGAATATATATATACTTGTATATATGTTCTTTTGCCTCCACTTCTGTCTCTTGTCAGCTCATATTGTTCTATGCACTGGATTTTTTTTTTTCTCTGACCTTCTTTTCATCCCTGTCATACTTCACCTGTCTACCTGCTTCCTGTCAACTTTCATTCCCTCAGTTTTTTTTTAACAAATTCTATGACTGCTTTTGAAATCACTCTACTCTGAAAATGAAGAACAAAACAAAACAAAACAAAACATTAATTAAACGCAGATATAATATCAATGTGATTGTGTCACAGTGAATCACACATCTCAACACTTTGGTCGTTAATTTTAACTTTGTCTTATCATCTGTCTTATTTGTTCAGTCTCAAACTTTTGACTTTCATTGGATGTTGGAACATCAGTCGTCGTTCAAGTTTTAACCTTTGACCTTTTGACCCTTTAAAGTCTTAAAATGGCGAGTTAATCAAACACACATTCAAGAAGTCAGCGGGGTCCATTCTGTCATTCTGATTCAGACTGTTTAGAATGTGGTGTTAAGGACAAACTGTGTGTTTATCACATGGACAAGGGCCACACAGATCATCCATCTGTCTGTGAGGAGACAGAACCACACGGTAAAGATGTGAAATAGGTATTTGCTACGTCAGTAAAGGAAGAAAGACGGAAAGAAAGAAATGATTCAAAATGAAAGGTAAAGTTCAGCGTGTCGTTCCTACGAGAAGCTCCAAGAATGTACTTTTAGAAACGATGTATTGGTGATAATATCACATGTGTGTTGAGAGTAAGAAAGTTAGTTTCTGCCACAGGTGTGAAAGCTGTTCTACAACTCCAGAACAACGTGACGGAAGCAAAGCACCCAAAGCAGTTCACACCACGAGCACACAGCATGGACTGAAGATTAAAAGAGAGAGAGGGGTGGAGAGGGCAGAGGAGGAGGAGGAGGAGGAGGAGAGGGCAGAACAAGGGAGGAGGTGAAAGTAGGAAGGAGCGAAGGAGGAAGAGTGAGAGAGAAGGAGGAGGAAAGGAGAGAGGGGAGGAGGAGAGGGAGGAGGAGGATGAGGAGGAGAGGGCAGAGCGAGGGAGGAGGTGAAAGTAGGAAGGAGCGAAGGAGGAAGAGTGAGAGAGAAGGAGGAGGAAAGGAGAGAGGGGAGGAGGAGAGGGAGGAGGAGGATGAGGAGGAGAGGGCAGAGCGAGGGAGGAGGTGAGTAAGAGGAGGGAGAGAGGAGGAGGAGAGAGAGGGGAGGTGAGTAAGGAGAGAGGGGAGAGAAAGTAGGAGGTAGCGAAGGAGGAAGAGAGAGAGAAGGAGGAGGAAAGGAGAGAGGGGAGGAGGAGAGGGAGGAGGGGAAGGAGGAGTGGAGAGGAGAGGAGGAAGAGAGGAGAGGGAGCGTAGGAGGAGGAGGAGAGGGAGGAGGAGGAGAGGGAGAGAGAGGGGAGAGGGAGGAGGAGAAGAAGGAGGAGGAGGAGGAGGAGGAGTGAGGAGGAGGAGGAGGAGGGGGTGGAGGAGAGGGAGGAGGAGGAGAAGGAGAAAAGGGGGAGGAGAGGGAAGAGAGAGGAGGAGAGAAAGAGGAGGAGAGGGCGGAGTGAGGGAGGAGGTGAGAAAGAGGAGGAGGAGGAGGAGAGAGAGAGAGAGGGGGGAGGTTAGGAAGGAGAGAGGCAGGAGGAGGAGGAAAGGAGAGAGGGGAGCAGGGGAGGAGAGGGAGGAGGAGGGGGGGGGGGAGGAGAGGAGAGGAGAGGAGAGGGATG
>CAAKHB010001953.1:153704-163834 GCA_901007665.1 Aeoliscus strigatus | reverse complement strand
CCCCCACCTACCCTCTTGTTTTCAACACTAACAGCTGCTTTGATTTGGGGGAAAGCGTGAATCCATTTCTAGCAGAGGCACGTTGCTCCATTATTAATGGTAATTACTTACATTAGTATCATTATTATTCAGTCAGCCTACGAGGTGAGTGCAGTAAGTGGTTGAGTGCACAAGGAATATAACTCGTGCCAGCTACAGTATTTCCACATGGGAAATATCATCATCAGGTGGAGGAGAAGAACGCTTCAGCACTTCTCAGAGGAGAGTTTGTCGCAAAGTCCCTGCGATGCCCATGAATGGCCCATAAGTGTTTGAGGACTGCAGCTGAGTTACACACAACCTCAAACGAGACACACAAATAAAGCGTCCCATTTGTGTTCCAAATCCATCATGTCAAGAGAAACCTCCAAAAATATCAACTTCTCCCAATAACGGAACGAAGGAACAAATAGACAAACCAATAAATATATACATAACAAAAGTTCTTACCTGTATGTCAGAGTCATCTGTTGTTCATTGATTTTCAACCATTTATCTGCTTCAGTTTCCTGCAGCTTTGAGATTCCGGACAAAATAAATCTCCAACACATCCGTCAGCTCTTCGTTCCTCCACACCAAACCTTTCCTCCCTCCTTAGCTCCACCCCCTTACCTTGTCCCATCCCCAGTTTCAGTCCATTCACTGCCCTTCTGTTAATATTAAGCTAATATGACCTTTTTCTATGCAGTGGCAAACACAAAAAACCCTAAAAACAAATCTACAACCCACTTACATGATTGATCTTGCTCGGGTTTGATGATAAGGACTTTATCTTTGTATAGTTTGGGGCAAAAAAAACACTCAACTCATAGTTATGTCACAAGTTGAATGCATGAAAAAGGCCCAAACAAATACACAAATGACTGTAAAACAACTAGATTTAACTGGAGCTCACGCATACATGTATTGCAAATGAAAATGTGTATTGTTGTTTTTTTATTCCTGCTGATATCTTGCACCAAAACTGGGATTAAAAAAAAAAAAGTAAGAAAGTAAAGCGTATATTGTAGTGTTCTGCCGACAGAACAGTTGTTGTGGTACTTGTTGCAGCCTAGCTTCGGTTAAATGGGATTTAGACCCTTCTGTCGACCAAATGGGGCTTGAATCATCATCAGTTGGCTGTAAAGGATGTCACAGAACACAGGAGTGTCAGAGTTTTTTGAAACTACATCGCAAAACGGACAAACTGTACCTGACATACGTACAAGGCAGCAATTGGTTTTGTAGAAAGAGCCGAGGGTTTGAGTCTGTGCATGTGACTGGAAGTTCAAAGCGCTGATCCGATCTGGGCTGTGTCACTGCCGGTTATGAAAAGACCACCAACCCCAAAACAAAGACAGCCAGAGGTGTGTGGATGACACACTGTTTACTGTAGTGGAAGGGGTTATTGACAGAAAACAGGCGTTTCAGTGGTTAAACAGGTCCAGGTGACATGTTGTCAGGCCTGGATTCTGCAGGAATAATGTGTGGTAAGTCATTCATTTCCCTCTTTTTACCCGTGAGATGTGTGTTTGTCTGTTGTTGACGCAGTCGTTTTCAGGACAGAAGGCGCCACGGTACAAGTGGTTTGCAGAGAGCTGATGTTGGTGCGTGTGGACAGTGTGTGAGTCCTGATAACGTTCGTTCTCGACATGTTCTCATTTGTCACCGTGTTGCAGTTCAGCTGACTATGATTTTAGTCTTTCTGCCACAACAAGGATACCACATATATGGCTAGTTTAGAGTTTCTGACATCAACCGCTCAGGGCAGTTGTTGCGTTGTTGCTTGCTGTTGCCATGGTTATATTGCTCGTTGCCCCTTATGTGCTCTTCTGCCATACAGAGGAGATACCTAGAGACCTTCTAATCCTCACTCAGGATTCATCTGGTGATGATAATGTTGGTAATCTTCTCTGCTTTGTGTGTCCTTACAACTGTTTAACGTGCAAAATTTAAAAATGAAAGGGAACACCCAGTGTCACACTTGATGTGTATGGTGGCGCCATCTATAGGTTGAAACATGGCTGTTGCATCACGGTGGCTGTGGAATCTCTTTCTGTGTTTGTATGTGAATCCTCTGTTGTACGTGGTTTGTGGTGGAGCATTAGAGGGGATATAACTGGTGGTATATTGCAGTACTGCGTCTGTCCCAGCTCATCTTCATTGTTCTGGCATTTTCATGGAGATCAGAGTCTCCACCAAAAGGGATTTCAGCTAGTTTTTTATTTTTCTTTCCATAATTAAAACTTTGAACACTAAGCCAACAGCAAATACGCTAACGCATCGCAAACACTACCAATTCTTTATCAACTAGGGACCGAGTAAACAAATGAAACGGTGTCTGCGGCGACAAACCTCCAGCTGCTGCTGGCAGAGCCTGTTGGAGTCGCGCTTCTGAAAGTTCTCAGAAAGTTTCAGTGCTGCCGCGGCTTCGCTCACGTGGCCAGTAAATGGTTACCTATTGTACATCTGTTTTATGCTCCGCTGCCTCAATGGAAAGTCGAGCACTTGCCTGAATCCCTAAACAAACTGTATTTATCAGACTTCATAAAAATCCGGCAGGGAGAGTTTGGATTTTCACCAAATAAAATCATGCGCAGTAGTGAGAACTGAGGCCGTCTCTCTTTGAGGTATAAATATACATTGTATGTCATGGATGAAGTCTCAGGTTTACTCTATAGTGGCCTGGAATATTGTGGCTCAACAAAATCCAGAGCTTTGTGTGGGGGCTGGACATCATCACTCGATTAATGTCCTAATCCTTCCAGTGGAAATTTGAGATTAACTGGGCTGTGTCATGGTGCTGCAGGAAAACGTCTCAGTTCATGGCATTGTTTCCCAAAGCTGGGCGCTTACGTCACTCAGAGGCATTGGCTCTCTTTTATGAAAAGAATGATACTGGATGCTGGTTGTTTTTTTAGTGTCAGTCCAAACGTCCGTTGGTAAAATTCTACTGATTTACAAAGAGAAATTTCAAGTGTAGCTTGTGTCTGTGTTTGTCTGTGTTTCTCTTCTTGTGACCTGAAAAGGAAAGGTATTTGGGACATTTATGGCAAACAGGCACTTGGGTTGTGATTCCAGGGACAATGCTCGTATCAAGGCTGGCTCAATGGAAACTTTCCAAGGGAGGTTCGGGATTCGTAAAAACCTTTCAGTAAAGCCGGGGTGGATTAATTTAGCGCCAGGTGTAAGACAATAAACGTGCAGGTGACGAGAGGAAAGATTGGATAAACTGTTGAAGTTCAACAGGGAAATAAGCATTTCGGAGACGGTTTAACTATCCATTGTCCAGGTCATAAAAGTCTTATTTTAAATGTTAAAGTTATTGTATTGAATGAAGAATGTATACAGATGTCACATGGTCCATTCGTGGTCCTCATTCATAGAATAGAATAGAACAGAATAGTCCTTGTTCCAGTGAGTTGTACAAAGACATTGCAGCGCTGCTTCTGCTGGTGCAAATGAAAAAGTAGTTTAATGAAAATCAGTGTGATATCAAATTTAAAACTAGAAAAGCAGACTAGAACTAGAACAGTGCTGCCACACCCCCAGCATCTCATTTCCACCAATACTGCGATTTCCACCCAATATTTCTTAACATTATATTTTTTATATATTTTTTTAAATTTATTTTTAGATTTTGACTTACGCCGAACCTTTTTATCTATATCAATAGATTCACTGACCAAGAAAACATCCTCTTACCATTTGGAAACACACTGATATCAGTGTCATTCATTCTGTTTTGCTAATGTTAATTTTTCTGCTGGTTACATTTCCTGCACCAAGAACCATAATATTTCCTGTTCTGGATCATAGTATAACTTTTTGTCAGGAACTTTGATATATTAGAGAATCTATAGTGAATGTACCCTGTTTTTTTTTTTTCTGGAATCGGACCATTTATTGAAGAGTTCTGTACAAAGATGCTGAAAATGTCCCTAAAATGATAAAAAAAAGAACACTTCAAAAGATTCCTGAATCCAGATGCTTCTAGAACACTACCAACATTTAATCATCTGTTCCTTGTCCCATGATCAGCATTTTGTGAACGTTTTGTTCACAAAATGCTGACAGACGGACAGACGGACAGATAAACAAACACCAGCAAGAAATAACCTCCTTGGTGGAGGTAAATGTTAAAGCTAATAAAAATGAAAAATAAAGTAGAATCAGTAGTAGTCAGTAAATTATAATAAAAAAAACCAGCATAAAACAACATTACAGTTCACAGATGACAGTATGGTACATACATATTAAATTAAAATCAATAAATCAATAAAAGTGTGGTATACTAATAAGGTGACAGAGTGGTGCAGTGGTTATGTGGCGTTTTCATGCTACTTCTTGGGCTTTCTCCCACCTAAAATGAATGAATTTCACAATAACGTGACAGGAACTCGCTGTAACTTCCAGGTAAATACATGTTCTGCCGACGTACGTCATGCATGTTCAGGGAATAAGGAGAAATAAAAGGCAGAGAACATCATGATCCTGCTTGAGATTTGATAGATCCATTCTCTGACTGCCCAAATGTGTGTCAGTCACATAATAAAAGCAGAATTTGATGATTCGGTGTCCTGTGTAACAATGGAGGCTGAAGTAAATATAATCACACTGTATAATGTGCATAATCAAGTTACTGAAAACATCCACAATATTCTCTGCAGCTTAATACCAAAAAGATGAAATGTTTCAGAACTGAATTACATTTAATTCTGTGTAAAACAACAACGAAGTACTGTGAACAAGGAATATTAAAGCCAGATTAACCTCTCTATTGTTTCAGAGCTAAGTACCAAAAATACACTGTCCTCTGCTGCTATACAAAGATGATTCACAGAGAAGTCACACAACCACAGTGGAGGAACTCCCTGAGGAACACTGCGCACATGAAGCAAAGCTCTCCCACACATTTCCTTTGCAGCGAGGGGTGTGTGTGTGTGTGTGTGTGTGTGTGTGTAGCCGGCTGTTGACTCCGCGCCCAAAGGACCGAGCTGTCGACCCAGCACCCAGAGACGCTGCAGCCTCAGACGCATTAGTGTGTACAAGGGCCAAAAGAAATATTTCCACATTATGTGTCGCTGTCTTCTCATCAGTGTCTAAACACTGAGGTTGGGGGGGGGGGGCTACTGCTCTGTGTTTACGTGTCACAAAGAAAGAAATGGAGTGCATTCACTGCTGTCTGTAGCCTAACAGCCTGAAGTGGTTTCCCTCACAACTCACCAGCCTCTGGCAGCCCCAACCTTCTCCAGCCCTCAGCGGAGGAACGTGTCAAATACTTTGGTAACCACAGTGTAGTGTTAGCTTTACTCCACTGCAGCTGGCTCACAGCGCAGGCACGATTCAGTGCCAAACAGCTGGAGCTCGCTCTGGATTACATATTGACTCCGAGGGGAATCTGTTTCTCAACAAAGAGCCGACGTGGACGAAGAAGATGTCTCACAATAATGATAATAACATCAAGTGCTATGATCAGTTCATGAGTACACACTTGTTCTAGCTATTAAACAGGCTGCTGCATTTCCTCTGTCGACTGCAACTGGTGCAGCTGTCAGCTTTTACCGCTGACGCCGTGATCGATCACATTGACTTTGTCAGGTGATGATGAGAACGTGAAGTATTACTCATTTGTTCACAGCAAGAGTTCTGCTCTCCTGGATTTATTTATTCTCTTTAAACAAGAGACCAACACCTTTGTCACGTTACCAGGTCACCTTTTGAGTGACATAAGCTTCTACCAGTAATTGGACAAGAGAGAAATGACCGAAGGCTTCTGTGGAGAACTATGTGATTAGAAACACAAACATCTTATTACACAGTAACACAAAACATCTGTCATTGATTGCTTTGTTCACCTGATAATCTCTTTAATATCAATGCAAAAAAAACCCCAAAACAATCAATCCGATATCATCAATACATTCTAGTGTGACAGGCGGTTCCTCTTTTTCATCAACATATGGTCACCGTTGACATGTCAATAAGATTTATGGTACATAATAAAACGCAGTATATGTAGCCAGAGCACAGCCACTGATACACATGAAATACTTTAATTAAATTAAACCTGATTGACAGGAAGGTGGTACAGTTGATCCAACTAGTTCCTCAAGTAGGTTAAAACAAATACTGCAGATGGATTCTCAGAGACGATGTGACCCTGCTCCGGTGAGGTGAAGCTGCAGATTGAGTGGAGGTGGAGCCGATGCTCTGCTCCCTGTCTGCCTGCTCCCACCATATGGGCCGCCCGAGGCAGCGGTTACCCCGGCAAGGTGACAGACTGCTCAAGGTGGATGGTCATTCCGTAATAATTTGGACAAACGTCAGGAGTTTCTACATTTTTGTTTTCTAGGTCGCCATGCTGGCTGAAATTGTCAATCACAATCAGTGTACAGTCACAATCAAATAAAGTTTGACTAAATATACTTTAACGATGTGTAAAGTCTACGACTCCAGCCTAACAGGTAAAATCAGAAATGGGTGGGGTGGGTCGGGTGTCCAGGAACCTGACAGTGAATCAGAAGGTTCCGTGTTTGCTGGTTGTGTTTGCAACGTGTCACCATCCATTATTTGTTTATAAGTCTGTTTTAAAGCTCCACTGCACATTTCCAACTTAGATTTCACGTACATGTGAATGTAGTCAACTACATATCCTGAATATATGGGATAAAGACTGGGAAATCTGAATATGTGAACATTAACATGTGGATAATACGTTTGAACAGTCGCCCACATTCAGAGTGGAAATAAACATTTCCAGGGCGACGGGTCAAGTAAAGGTTTTGGCAGCTCAGCCGCAGATGTTTGTTCCTGTGTTGTGTTTCTGGTTAATCATGTTTGTTGTATTTTTTTCCATATTGCCCTAATTTACTCTGTGTAAACTGATATGAGTGTTGTGTGCCAGGCCTCTGTGCCTCCCCATCGCCAGGACATCTCACTTTAGGGCCGAGCTTGTTCCCTGACAGACGATGAATGAGCCTGGGGGTGGGGTGGGGGGGCTGTTAGCACATATATCATTGGCATCAGGTGACAGAGGCAGGTGACTGCGCCGCACAGCCTCTAAACAAAGAGCACTGAGTTTGTGGCGGAGGTGGCAGAGGAACAGAGGCTGAGGAGGAAAGAGTCTGCCGGAAAAGATGGAAGTCAGAGGAAAGAGATAGCTTTTCCGTTGTTGTTTTCTAACCAAATCACTGTCTGGGGCTGAAATTACCAGTAAACACCAGCAGGCGTGAGAGAACTGTGAAATTACACTTGTCACATACGTTTTGTTATTGTAATGAGACCAAGGCGTCATTTTTACAATTGGCCCAGGAGGTTATTACCTTCGCCAGCCAGACGGTCGGTATCACTAAACTCTACCAGCCTATTTATATGAAACATGGTGGTGAGGCAGAGATGTGGGCCGAGGAAGAAGAAACAGTACATTCTCATCCCATGATGTCAAAAAAACAAACTTGTCAAATTGTGATGTTTTCTCATGCCCCTTGGCCCACAAAGGCGCTCTTTGGCATGAGATGCTGCAGGCTTTTAAATATCTCGAATCCTAACCCGTTAGCATGGAGACAGAATGCATCTTTAAGAAGCAAAAAGTGACAATGGACAAAGAGAAAATATATTTTAATTTACATTAGTGTTGTGAAGAAACATGACACAGTCTGGTTAAATCAGTGGTGGTTTTAGCTAAAGGAGAAGGTGGATTTGTCGTCTCATATATGACGGACAGCACAGACACCATCAGGTGTCGAGGTCACGTCTCCACTGGTGGTGTGGAGCACAAAGTGGACGGTGTGTGAACTGATACTCCCTCATGAATCAATGACCAACGTACGGAACTGGTTTACAACCACAGCTCTTTGAGATGAAGTCTGCTGTTTTCTCTGGTGTTTGTCAGTTTGAGTGATTGTCTACACAGATGATCCATCACCACTATAACATTTTGGGACTGATTGGGATTTTTTTTTTTCTTTTTACCATTCTCATGTGATATCACATGAGCCCTTGGTGGCGGTCTGTGTGGATCTTCCACTTCATTTTCGATTAAGTATTTCCTCATTCATTGCAGTGATGCCGTACTGCTACACAACATTTGTTCCCTCTTTGTGTCCCCGCAGGACCTGTCAGAGCCCAGGTGGAGCTCTTTGGGCCATGCGGTCAGACAGGGACTCAGCAGGGCTTCTGCTTTGTCAAATATGTTCCAGCCCTTTTCACATTTCACTTTTTGCAGTGCAGTACTTTCCTCCACGTCTCCTGTCCTCTACCACTCCCCCCTCCTCCCTCCCCTCCACATACGTCCAGCTGTGTTGTGAGTTTTAAAACAAGCTGCTATCCACTGTGTATCAGGTACATAAATCACGTGGTTTATTTAATTATCAACCCTCCCAAAGATCTCATACTCCACTGGAATGCCTTTGCTTACTGACCTCATGGAAAACTGTGGCCTGCCAAAGCTTCCTCTCATTTCCCCTAAAAAGGAACCTAAGCAGTTCCCTGACAGGGGCTTTCTTCATGGAGAAAAAGAAAAAAAAATATTAGCTTAGGATGGATACACAAACACTCGGTCGAGGATAAAGTGCGTCCACAGATATTATTTTTGAACGTGGCGGTTTCTTGTCTTTTCTGATAAAGATAAAGTCTCAGCTCTCTGATCCAGTTCCTTTGGTGTCCCCACTTATGATGCGTTAGTGTTTGGGCCTCAGCTGCGAGCTGGATGAGAGCACATGCTCCAAGGCCTGATTTGGAGCCCACACAGGGGTAACCGAGTTAAAGTGAACCCAGACGGGCGCTCTGCCAATGTCCTGTCTCCTCTGGCGGAACATCGTCAGCTTGTGATGAATACATCCAAATTTATCACCGGTTCGCTCTCGTTCTCGTCGGACAGGCTCCTTGTTGTTTGTCAGGACAGATGAACCGTCTCATTAATGACATTATTATGTAGACAATTACTTACATGCTGATGTAGCAAAGAACAATCTATATCAGCGTCACAAGAACAACAAGCATCACGATGACGGTCACGGCAGCCCGGAGTATCCTCAGGTAATAGAGGAGTACATCCCCACCAGACTATAAAAACTGGACTGAAAAGATGACATAAATAGTGTCATACGAAGACATTTTAGCGGGAGTCGATGACAGCGAAGATAAGAAGGGGTCATGGGAACGTTTCTTCACCACAAGCCGATAGGAACAACAGAAGATTGTATAGCTGTGACTGAATATCGTGCGTGAATTACTCTGTATGGGCATGTATATGTAGGTACCATATACCAGGGACCCACTGTGACCCCACCCAGGTGTGAAATAAAAATTAAAAATTATTTAAAAAAAACAAAACAAAAACAAACGAACAACCAGCATGAAAAGTTGGTGTGTTTATGCAAACTATACCTGCAGAGAAGCCATATTAAAATGAATAGGAGTTGAAATAAGTAATACAAATATTGCGCTTAACTTACATCATCAAATGAAAAATATTGCCTTTTTTATTGGAAAAGGTATTAGAGGGCATTATAACTGAGACGTATTCATTCATTCATCAAACAGCGGCATCGTTTTGGTCTGTTTTTAATTTCTGACCCATCCGTCATTGTTTCATATCCACCTGTTTTTTTCACTCTTTAACTTTGTGTATTGATGTTACTCTCTATTTTCCTCCGCTTTCACACACACATGCACATCACACAGAATGACCTTACGGGTTGAACAGTATTAGACGGTGGTGTGTGTGTGTGTGTGTGTGTGTGTGTTCGGGGGAGAGCTGTGTGTGAGTGCCTGAATAAACAATCACGGGGTCGTCTGGAGTTTGAGATGTCTGTGACGGAGAACTAATGGCTTTCTGTGAGCCCACTCTCTAAACAGAGATGTGGGAAACACACATGCTCTCACATCTTTTGACACCGACAAAGTGAACAAGACTTACAGTGTGTAAGGTCGTGTAATGATATCTTCAGCCCGACACAGCTGCAGATGAAAGCAGACCGCGTGCTGGGAAGCGGAGTGGGTCTGCTGCTCGGAGACAGCCTGCGTCAGACAACGACGTGATCTGTGTTTATCTGCTAAGTCGTAAAAAAGAGCCCCCCCCCCCCCCCCCCCCCCCCCCCCCCCCCCAC
>CAAKHB010001953.1:127853-143215 GCA_901007665.1 Aeoliscus strigatus | reverse complement strand
TTGTTGTTTTCTCTCGTTTGTTTATTACCTGCTTGTGCAATAAACTGTCTGTTTATCGGCGCATCCTGTTTCACCGTGTGAATTCTCCTGCGTTTTGGATCCTATTAAAGAACCTTGGGCTCACACCCCCATAACACAATCTTAGAACTTGGGCTGGACATCGGCGTAGACCGTTTGATGCAAGTAAAACGCCACAACACGTCAGATTCAAGCTGTCAGCATCAGCAGCACTGTAAACTCTGTGTGTGTGTGTGTGTGTGTGTGTGGATATATCAAATGGGTATCACATCCCAGCATTCCTGGCACTTTTTCAGTTGCGCCCTTTAATCTACAAAGAGCCACTGAGAGCCTTGGAAATGTTTCTGACTTCACCACAGATTAGCATCAAATCCCCAGTGCCGCTCCTGTGTCACTTATCGTTAGGTCCCCTCGAAGAAAATCGTCCGAGCCTCATCACGCCCCGCGCGGTGGCTGGGATGATGGTTTGAAATCAATACCGAGTGCTTGTCGTGTGTGATCAGTGGCAATAAATGTGCGGTGGATTCTGGACAATGAAGTGTTGGAGGGACGGTGATTACGTTCAATCATCTGCTGATAAACCTCTTCAAATTGGACTCCGAATCACAGAAACCTCCACAACAGATGTGGTCCAGAGCTGCCGGGAGCAGTCACATCATGGAAGATAAACAGAAGAAAACAATTTGACAATACAGTGTTAACCTTCAACCAGCACAAGCTTGTTCATATGTTGTTATTTATATATATATATATATATCCTCCTGAGGCTATATACATAGTCCCAATGTGTGTGTGAATGAATGATGCGATGATGGTGTGAATTGATGTGTTTGGAAGCAGTCTGACAGTCGTCAGTGTTGATGTTGTTGTAAGTTCATTCACTGACACGTCTCAACATCGGAAACCGTTGAAGACCTTCATTCAACATTTAGGAAACAAATCAAGTAATTTGTTACATGACTTTGATAAAGACTTTGAAACAGTTACGCTGCTATTACATTCTGAACAGGGGAACTTGTAATTGTAACCGATTACATTTCTTAAGTATGTCATTTTCCAACCCAGGAAACCAAACCCAGTTGAAACGGATCTCGCTGAGCGGGTGTAGAACCTTTTTATCTTCATCATTTAACTCGACAAGCAACAACTCAGCAGCCTATCGAATGTTTCTGAACATCTGTTGTGGAGAAGACACAGTGAATGGGTGGATGTGGGAGAGAGAGAGCTGTATAATCTTCAACCTTCTAGAACAATCTCCAATCTTCCTTGTGAATGTATAAATATAGCATCACCTGCACTAATGAGTGTAATCTAAATTAAAAACGACTGTGTTAATATGTTGTATGAACCTCTCTGTACCCTCGATCAGGCTCAATGAAAACCAACTAAACAGAATAATGGGACAGAATTTACACTAGGAAGAAGTTCTAAAATACTGTTTTAAGTCTTTAAGTCTTTAGAAATCTCTCAGGCTCCCGTGAATGGTCGAGCGTTCATCCTGAGTGGACTGAAATACTATACAATGAATTACAATGAACATCCCTCAGATCGAACTGCTGCGAATGAACAGAGCAAACGTGTTTACATCCCATGTGGCAGAAAGTCGATCCCATTTTGTCTCCAGATGACTTTACATCTCAATCCCGCTCCGAAACCTCCCGAGACGACAGACGCTTAGTGATTTTTAAAAGTTACATGTTCTTGATGGCGTCGTCTTCTCGCCACATGGGATCTTAAGAGACCGTTGTTTGTTTTTAGCTAGCGCTAGCGCGCTGACCATCACCGGGGACGGACAACACATCGGTTGCATAACCAATGTCAGACCTCCACGGGTGATACATAATAATGACAAGTGTCCGGGTGTGTTTGCTGATGTGGCAGATAATAAAGGGATGATGATGATGATGAGTGGACAGTGGAGGGGTCAAAGGTCAGGCATCAGTGCGTCAGAGACATTGTCATTTTTGAAAACACGCAGCAGTTTACCCAGCATGACACTTATGCACTTATGTAATTCTGCACACTCAGCATACATGAGTTAAAGCTCACGGGCAATAGTCTAATAGTCTGTTATATAGTCTAATGTATAGACTATATAAGACTATATAGAGACTAAATAGGCTATTGTCTTTTATATAGTTTATAAGATACGTATATGAACATTTATGACTTGATTTTGACCCTAAAGTGTGTGAAGTCTCTCATTCATCTCTGTGTTAATTAGTAGGAAACTGGACTAACTAGTGGGGAGTTCTACACCGGCAAGGAACCATAAACAGACACTTAACTGACTTTAATTTGATAACAAAAGTCCAGTATTTCACTCAGTATCCAATAAAGGGTTAACATGCATATCCTGCAAAGAAAAAAACATTCACACATATCATTGGCTGTCTATAAAACATGTCTTCTCCAAACAGCCCTGAAGGTGAAATACACTCCGGTGAAATTAAATCTTTCACATGATCCGTGGACAAATATGGACATGAGCTTTAACACTAATTATATAAACTTTTTAGACAAGCTTGACCTTCATTCCTCATTTATGAACTACCTTGAATAATAAAGGAATAATGATGTGTCTGGAGGTCTCGCCTGGTCTTATCTGTGGTTTATTTGCTGACGTGTCACACTTATCAGCAGCAGCTAATGATGACGATGAGTCATGTTAGAAAAGAATTGTTTTAAAAAGGTTTACAAATTTGTATTTGTAAATATTTAACTGTGTAACACAACCACTGCTCATGAAGCAAAACGCAATCCAGTCAGTCGTACGTAGACGGTGTGACGTGTCAGCAAGAGTTAAACGCTTCACCTCGGCTTTTCATGAGTCAGAACGAACTGTCACATTGAACCGTTTCCACCACTCAAGTTGTGTTAACAGGCACACAGGGACAAACCCGGTATGTGCGTTCTCCACTTCAACATGTGTAGTCGAAAGGGCTTCTAGGAATATGTTGGACATTCCAAAAGCTGGGTCATCACAGCCACCACATCTTTGGCAGGAGTGAACACGCAGAGATGTTTGTGTGGAACCCTCTGACCTGTAGTCTGTCCTCTGCTCCTTGTTCTGCTGGGATCACACTTTCTTTCCATGCTTTTATTCGTTATTATAAGCTTATTTATAGGTTTACTGGCTATTTCACTGGAATGTTATATATTTTGAACGCTGTTGGACCCGGTAAAGAAATTCTGTTCCCTCATTATTTATTATTTTACTTATTAAAGTCTCATTAAAAAAGGTTCTGTTTTCCATTACAATCGTGTTTTATATGTACATACTGTATATTAATCAAAGGACTGTAAGAAGGGTGACAAAGATGTCCTTTGTCAAATTGAGTGCTAAAAACTATCCCATGAGACAAACAAATGAGCAACAGGTAAATTTGGGTGAAATTACAGATCATGACACAGGTTCTTACCTTTATGGCGTTTTAAATCTTAACTGTTTACTATATGTTTTAATTCATATGTTGCTTTTCATTTCCATTTCTATTTTTACCTCAGGTATTCTGCCGTGATTTGCTAAATCAGTGTGGTGCTTGACAGCAGATGTTTTCTTTCCTGATAATCAGTCCTGTCCAATACCAAACTTGCATGTCGCATTACTTATGTCCCTCATACTTTACATTATCCTAAACATACGTGATGTACAGAGACAAAACACCACAACCAATGAACCTGCTGAACTAATGGTTCATTAATATATGAGCTCTAAATCAATATGGCTCCAATGATCTCCAGGTAATTTACTCGAAAGCAAAGTTTGTCGGTGTTCAAAAGTACCTGCAGGAGGAAATCAATCACTTCATTGCAGAGGCATGTCAAAATCATCCGCTACTCAAGACTTGAGCTGGCAACATCCAACAAGCAATATAAATGCTGCAGAAGTGTGTTTGGATAATATGTTAGACCTCAGACTCCATCACGTACATGACACACACAGCTGTAGGAAGAGCGAAACCAGGTCTAATAAGATGATACAACTAATTGTGTTTCACTTCCCTCTACTACAATAAAAAAAAATGTAATCTGTAGGTGAATATTTTACTGACACTAGTAAACACCACTGAAATGATCTTGTTTCAATAACAAGTGGAACGACTCCTTACAAATAATGCATTTTGTGTTATTGCATCTTATCCTATCTGATCTTGGAGCTTCTCGTACATTGCAGCTGTTTTTCCGTCGGCCGTGAATTTGCTCTGATGCAGATGCACTTATATAACAGCAGAGTTGCAGGGTCACCCATCTCATATCTGCCCGAAACACACAGGTGAGCAGCAATCAGGCATAACTCTGTCGTCACCTCAGTTGGACTATTGGGCTGCAGTGCAGAAAGATGTCACATGAGAGTTTTAACAAGCCGTGACCTGCATTAGTCTGCTCAGCCGACCCTGTCGTTTGGCCTTAGCTCAGCAGCTTGCCCATGAACTGCCGCCTTTTCCTCCCGTAGGTCCAACCTTACACCACCACACGTCGGCTGCCAATCCCATGCGTCCCAGCCATTCATTGTGAAATATCAATGGCGCCCTCTGGTGTTCAGAGTCTTCAAAGGCTTCAAAGATGCACATACTCTGATGTTGTGCTATGTTGACCGAGTATCCTTCTAATCCACCTGACCCTCTCTCTTTCCGGATACAATGCAGATTACAAGATTGGGTTTTAGACACAATCTCATGAAATCCGTTGTTTAGTTGTAAAATTAATTCAGACACATTCCTGCTACATTTTCCAGCACAAATTTACAATTTCAACAGACATTGTCTGATTGTCACCGGATTGTCTTTGCCAAAGGATTTTCTCTGGTGTGCATTGAAGTGAGAGAAGAGAGAGGCAATTCAACAGGAGTCTCTGCTCAGAGGACACCTTGTTCTCATCAAGTGTCTGGGACATCACCAAAGGTTGTGCTTAGTACTCGGAGGAGCAAAACGAGGAGAGACAAACACAGTGCAGAGATAAAACAGAATAAAGTCCTTAGGTTCCTTAGAAAGTACTTGTATATGTACTTGTATATATACTATGCCCATGGTTTTGTGGGGTTCAGGTAATCGTTGGACACCAGTTGGACTATCCTCTGATACATATGTTGTATTGCAACAAAAACGTGATATTTCTATTTAGTTTGTGTCCGTTTTAGGATGCAATAAGATGTGGCATTCTTTTGGAAAAGCAGAATGACGGTCTAAAAGGCATATTAGTTTTTTGTTTTTAGTCTGTATTTGTATTTGTATTTTATTCATAGGGTCTTTGTCTCCCCCTGCTGTATGGGCATTGAAAATACCCTGCTGCTTTTAATGCCCCTCTGGAAACTGTTTACTTTGAGTTCCAGAGGAGTGAGTTGTATGTAATTCCTCTGGTTAACTCACTTCAAGTCACAATTAATGTGGGAATGTTGAGGTTAAAGTCATTTAATGTCAGACTCAAGTTATATGACTTAAATATTCGAACCTAAGCATAGAGCATAGCATCAATAAAGTACTGGCAAGTGACTAACTAACTAACTAACTAACTAACTAAATTCACTTGTGTATCTGTGTAATATTTTGTCATTCATTGTCCATCGCGTTTTCATTTAGTTTCACCCAAACTCGTTTTTTTTCTCTCTCTCTCATAGATGTCAATCGTGTCTTATTCGACGGACGTGAAGGCAGCATGTAGTCAGCTGAGCGGTCATGTGGCGTTCACAGTCTGCGGAGATCCCACGGAGAGAGCACATCCCGACTTGGGTCTCCAACAAAAACAACAACCTGGTGGTCGCTTGTGTGTCGTAGTCCAGCTCACACCACCAGCATGGCCTGGACAAAGTACCAGCTGTTCCTTGCTGGTCTTATGCTAATAACCGGCTCTATCAACACACTATCTGCAAAGTGAGTATTCCCATTTTATTTACTTTCTATTTAGGAGTCATGTGTTTGCAGTCGAGTCTCTTTTGATGTATTAGATTACGAAGTACCAACATAACACTCGATTTAATGTGTAATTTTGGTACCATACAGCTTATTAGCTATGAAATAGGTTAATAAAGCATACTTGTCTATAACGTCTTTGTTACACGGTGTATTAGCATGTAAGTGCAGCGTAAGCAGCTAGCAGGCAAATGCTAACAGCTTGTTAGCATCATACTTGAACATCTATCTCACGTGTGGTTTGAAAAAAAAAATCGACTACAATTTGACTGTTGCCAGGAAGCTAATTTGTGAGTACAGAAAGACATTTCGATAGTATTGACAAGCAGGATAAGATACAGGAAGGGAAGCTGCAGAGGCTCTGTGAATGGGTTTATCGAGTGTTCACAGTTTCCCTAAGTGAAGTATTTAATGTCTGTTTACTGACCTGAACATGAGTCGTGATCTGCTCTGATGGGTGAGCACATCTATGGCAGTAAACAGCGGTACACCCTGGTATTCACAGAGGATGCAAAGATGTTGAATGTTTGAATTTACACTCATGAAAAGCAGTATTAAAAAAAAAACACCTGCCAAACAAGCAGGAAATACTAAATGTTCCACGGTTGAGTTGATTTTACGTTCATTTCAGCCCTAAGAGCTTCATCTCAGTGTATGTCACTACTTGATCATGGATTTCTCTGCAGGTGGCACGAGGATCAACCTATCCATGCACCAAACTACTGAAGGGAAATGAAAAGTACTTCAGTCTTTCTCAGATACTCACTTCAGTGTTACACTTACACATTCCTGGCATTGTCAGGAAAGACGGAAGGACAAGGACAAGTCATTGAAGTGATTCAGCTTTTCTCTGTACTTCTCCAATAATGTGGTGATGTCAGCTTTCTACTGGCTGACACACACTAATCTGTCCTTTTTTAGGGACTTAGCTGAACGGTGTCCGAGCTCAGAACTATCAAGAGGGAAGTCTTGAATCCACTGCGTGCTGTCGATGTGTCAGACAAAACAAGTGTGTTATATGTGAAAGCGGCGACTATCAGGTTAGAGTTTCACGCCGGTCACAGTCGCTGGCTTTAAATCGCAGCGATCTGTCACTGCATGTAGGTTTAATTTCATCTGTGTGTATGCAGGTTCAGACAGGCCAGCAGGGTTTATATCCTGGTGTCTATTGATGAGGTCAAAAACGGTTGCGCTTAAAAACAAAGTGCTGCATCAGCACTTACAAAAACTCCTTACCACACGCTTCGTCATGCATCTCGAAGCAGATATTCACTCACAAACCAGTCACGCTTCCTCAGACAGTCTGGCTATAAAAGAATATGCAGACTTTGACACAAAGAGAGCAACAGCAATAAGTAGACAGAGATAAAACAGGAGAGAAAGAGAGAGGTAGAGGTAGAGGAGTAAATGAAAACACAGTGTGGCACTTTTGTGGCAGCGACACAACCTGATTGTCAAGAATTATTGGACTTATGGCTGCAGATGGTTTATTGTCCTTGTTATGTAAGACAACGCTGTGAAAAGTCATGCAGTGCAGGTTTGTCTGTGTAATCTAGTGGCCAATGACAGCTGGAGGAACCCGGATGAGGATGATGGCAGCAGGAGGGACCCCCGCACAGCAGATCAGGAACCCATCAGGTCCAGGAACAGGAGGAATCCCAGACTAGGAAGTACCAGAACTCCTGGAGAGCAAAAGGGGGTTAGAGTCACACAGTGGAGATGTAGGTGGAACATACCGAGAGAAGACAATCTCTAGTCACAGTGAAGATGTAGATGAAGAACAGTGTGTAGAGCTGAGAGAACGATGGAGATCCTTCCGGATCCCGATGGTCCTTTGACCAGAATCAGTTTGAGATACATACAAATTGGAAACCTTTTAAAAAGCTGCCGCGCCGTTTGTTGGAGCCCTCGTTGTCGTCGGTGTCTACTACACAGTGTCCAATCTCTAACTCATGTCCTCTTGTCCGTCAACAGATGGGCGGACATGTTCAGTGCGGGGGGGTGCCATGACGACCCCGTACATACGTTCTCTCACCCGTTTGTACAGGTACAGTCTCAGTCACCTGACTCGGTCTCAGATCAGAGTCTAAGCTGTGTTAAACCTGCAGCGAGACAGCGTCCAGAGCAAAACTATAAAGATTACACACACACACACACACATATATATATATATACATATATATTTGAAAACTGCTCATACTTTTTGCATCATGTTGTTCATGTTGAGTTGTCTAATTGGAACTGCCGGTGCCCCCCCCTCACTCTCACAGGCAGTGGGCATGTTTCTGGGCGAGTTAAGCTGTCTCGGCGTCTTTCACATCCTGCTTTGCCATGACAAACGCAGCCCAGAGCCCAAGATGAACCCCGGTCAGGGCTTTAACCCTCTCCTCTTCTTCCCTCCGGCCATGTGCGACATGTTGGCCACCTCCATCATGTATGTCGGTGAGTAGGAGCGCGCGGACACGACGAGGCTGATTTTCACCAAACATGTTGGAGACGTGTGCGGAGGAGGACGTCTTGTGGTGAGGGTCTGTTGAAGACAGGTCCTATCTAGACGGTCTGAAGGACAAAGCTTTGGCCCCAACGACGCAGAGGTCTGACAGTTTGTTTCTGTCAAGTTGAAGTTTACTCAGCAGACAGAACCAAAAAGGTCAACTTTACATCGTTTTAAAGGCTCTATCCTTCCACTGCCGTCACACTGGATGAATTGAGGGTCCTTTTTTTTTCAGAACGTCCTCTTTGTCCATCTTTTAATGTTTTTTCTTGTGACTGAAGTCCTGGCGGAGTTTTTTTTTTTTTTTTTTTTTACAAAGGTCAAATTTAGGTGCAGCAAAACATCATAGATCTTCCCCGTCAGATAAGGACATGTTGCGTTATCCCGCTGCAACCTTTCAGCTTTATTGAGCCGTTTGTTTTCATCCTCTGGGTTCGTAGCCCTCAACATGACCAGCGCGTCCAGCTTCCAGATGCTGCGTGGAGCGGTGATCATCTTCACGGGGCTGCTCTCCGTGGCGTTTTTGGGCCGACGGCTGGTGGCGAGTCAGTGGATCGGCATTCTCATCACCATCCTGGGCCTGGTGATTGTCGGCCTCGCCGACTTCTTCAGCGGAAACAAAGATGACACACACAAACTCAGTGACATCATCACGGGTGAGGCAGACCTTCTGTGGAATGTGCTGGATTCCATCCCGCAGATGTGCGGCGTGTATTCAGACGGCTCTCCTCTGTCCTCCAGGTGACCTTCTGATCATCATGGCTCAGGTCATCGTTTCTGTGCAGATGGTCCTGGAGGAGAAGTTTGTCTACAAACACGACGTCCATCCTCTCCGTGCTGTCGGCACTGAAGGTGAGCGGACCTGTGGACGGTGTCGTGGAGTACTGAGTTAGATGTTTAGTTACAAAATAAACATCAGGTACATGACTGCAGAGAACTGAATTAAATTATGAAGTAGTCAGGACTACAGTTTTAGTTCTGGCTGCAGGATGTTTTATAGTTGTAATTTAGGGTTTTTTTGTCCTGATTTAGTTTGTGAATTTGTTTAGAAGCAGGCTGTAAACTCTGGCTGTAGGTGAGGTTTTTGTCGTTTATTGGGTACAAATGACCACAGCAACTTCAAAATAAAAGCAGACCGAGAGTCCAAGAACAGAAACTTGATCATCAGGACACTCTGAAGCTAGAAATGTATTCCTGGTGACGCTCCTGTCTTTTCCCTCGTCAGGTTTCTTTGGTTTCCTAGTTCTCTCGCTGCTGCTCATCCCCATGTACTTCATCCACGTGGGCGACTTCAGCGACAACCCACGACACGTCCTGGAGGACGCGCTGGACGCCTTCTGCCAGATCGGGCACCAGCCTCTCATCCTGTTGGCTCTGCTGGGCAACACGGTCAGCATCGCCTTCTTCAACTTCGCCGGGATCAGCGTCACCAAAGAGATCAGCGCCACCACCCGCATGGTGCTGGACAGCCTGCGTACGCTGGTCATTTGGGCCGTGAGCTTGGCTTTGGGTTGGGAGCGCTTTCAGGGCCTGCAGGTGCTGGGCTTCCTGGTCCTGCTGCTGGGCACAGCACTCTACAACGGACTGCACCGCCCCCTGATGGCCAGAATCCCCTGCTGTGCCGGCATGGCGGACGCAGAGGTGGAGAGCAGCTCGGAGGAAAGGGAGCGACTGCTGCGGGACAGCAGGGTGCAGTGTGGCGACGAGAGCTGAATTATCGACGGTCAACAGACCGACCTACACTCTTCACTCGTACCTCACTTCTTCACAGTGTCGTTTGCATAAACAGTCTTTTTAAAGAAAAGGAGGATATCGATTTTTTGTATTTTATTTCATCACTGACCCATTTTTTTTGTTCATTGAACTGACTTATTTTACGTGTTCATCCTCTTCAGCTGTGCAGATTCTCAGTCTCATTTGCAGCGACCCATTTTTTAGCAGTGTTTTTTTATTTTTTAAATGCCGCTGACTGCAGTGCGATTGTGCCAAAGTGTGTTTTTGGAGCGTGCTGAAAAAAAACGATCGCTTCTCTGTTTGCGCTCAGATGAAACGGAAGAGCTCCTTTCTCGCTCTCCGTCTGGTCGGAACAACAAATCGGCTGCAAAGTCATTCTGAAGAGGATGTTTCTCCTCCGACAATTTGATATTTGTTCACGAGTACTTAAAACACTGTACATGAAGTGATTTGCACTAATGTTGTTAAATCCTGTTCCCCCTGCTCCAGAAAAAGGGAAAATTAAATCACTAAGTGAATTATGAAATTGTGTTCTCTGACATTCTGGTGGTGGTGGTTGTTTTTTGTATAATGATATACGTTGCTGAAAAAAGTTGTTTACACACATACACACAGTGTATTAGTGCCATGGATGAGAAATTAATTCATCAACCAGCTACAAGTTGGTCGTCGGTGTATGTGCAGTAGTACCTCAACAAAACGTGGATACGGAGAACGACATGAAGTCCCAGGACTCACATGAGGGAACAGCCTGGGGTTCAGTGTCACCACTCCAAACACCAGCAGCTGACACCTGCCTGCTCCCACATCCTGAGTCAGCCCCACATCCTCCCCGGGGAACACGCTCAGGCTTTAATGGAGGTCAAAGGTTAAATCCAGGAATCCTCCCCCCAGGATTTGTACACATGAGCCTCTCCAGTCCAGAAACAGGATGAAGGAAGATGTGTTAATTAACCGCACAGAAACACTGAGTCTGATCAAGACACCTGGATCGGGTGCAGGAACCAACCTGTTGTTGTTTTCTGTCAGCGAGCGAAGCGTTGGCTGCAGGGGAATGTGACAGGAGAGAAGAAGGGGGCAGACACTCTAAGGTTTATTTCACGTACACAGTGTGGCTTTCGTTTCATTAAAGGATCATTCCAGTGTTTTTCAACTTTGGGCTCCGTTTCTCCACACAAAGGACTCTGAAGCGTACTTAGAAAATGAAGAGCGTCTCAGAAGGGCATTCTGGTGTGGTGTGAAACGGCTCCACTCTTAAGGTTTCATGGACTAACTATGGAGGCGAGGTTAGAGGATAAGAAATTAGGTGCAAACACAGACACACGGACACTTATACAGTCATGGAAAAAAGGATGAGACCACCCTCCCAAAAACACTGGGTATGCAATCAAGTATTAACTCCTGTGTATGATGACTAACAGACTTCATTATTGTATCATTATTGTTGAAGTGATTGTTAACTTTTTAGTTTATCATGGTAGAACAGGATGTGACCGCTAGGTGGCAGCAGAATGCTGTGAAAGAAAAGTCTTTTCTTTAACTTGCATCAGGTTAAAAAACACAACATCACTTTTTACAGTTTTTTGGATAGGGAATATATATATAAAAAATGCAATTAACAGCTCCTGGGACTGCACAAGGAAATATTTCCAGTAGCTGACAAATTGTCCCAGTGTGACCCTGACCTCCCCAGAGACAAACCCACAGTAAAAAATAACTCTGTGAATTACTGCATGGTACATAGATAGATAGTCAGCCAGAAACACAAGCAGACAGATGGATGGAAGCGAAGAAGAGAAGAAGCAATGGGCCTAACGGTTTGTTACTACGTCATTTTCCATTAGTCTCCTCTCTTATTTAGCTCAGAGTCTGTGTGATTTAACCATGTATACATTTGCACACTGGAGCTGCAGAGGGCCCTGAACCTCTGGGCTTTAATCTGATGTCATAGAAATTGCTAAAGGCACTGACACGCCGTCACATTCTGTCTGAGAGGGTCAACTCACGCAGCCCTTCTGTTGTTTACAGTACAGGACATGCTTGGGGGGGTGGGGAGGGGGGATATATTTCAAATCTTTTAGCTCTTGATGCTATAATTGAAGGAAAAGCCTCTGAGATAGAGGCAAACACATCAGTTTTTTCCTGAAAGCTGAGGCAAAGAGAGCTGTGTCACAACCAACTCAACCCAGATAAACTGGTGTGCTGACGTGAGATGTGTTCAGGGTCCTGTGTTGAACAAACCTACAGCAGGTCTGCACAGGTGGAAAGAAAGTACCACATGTACTTCACGTGTTAAGAGAAATAAATACATGTAAAACCTCTTTAGACACTGAAACGCAAAGATGTGATTTTTTTAATGCTGATTTTGCTTATAATACTTCTGTACATATACCTGTTTCTTCAGTGTGGTGTTTCCACGTGTGTGTGAGTAAAGGATCAGTCCTCCCCTCTGGATGAGGTCTACCGTGAGCTCAGATGAGATCATGGAACAAAGTGTTTGTCATTTCCTTCCAGCTTTGCTGCAAAGCGCACGCAGCCGGTCACGTTTCACAGACACCATCAGAGACATTTCACCTCATCAAAACAGCAATTAAAGATCACTGGAGTTGATCATCTCAAGCCCAGCGAGAGCTGAGATGTGCTGTGGCTCCATTCAGGGTCACAGCCACTGGACAGCCTGGTTTTGGATTGACTTTAGACATAGTTCTCCTCTCGCTCTCTCTGTGGAAATGATGGCAGGGTGCCATACAGAAGGCTGTGTACAATGGCCCAGGTCCCATTAAATCTGCGAAAGTTCCTTCCTAAGGCAAACATTGCCAGAAATAGTAATCCTGGCTTGAGCTAGAGCCTTCCAGAGGGGAGCAATAACTCTCGGTGTAATAATGGAAATCATTTAATTCTGGCCCTCCTCTGATCCAGCTCTGCTTCAGGCCGAGGTGCTCATTCAGTTTTCTTCCACCTGATAAGGCTTCCTGAAAAACACACCAGCAGCAATCAGGCCACAACAATGGGCTCTGTGAGACGCTGAACTCCAGACACACACACACACACACACACACACACACACACACACACACAGCTTTGTTGTCCTCCTATCTGCACAGTGGACATGACTCCATAATGTTTTGATGTTTCATTTTCACAGAGCTTGTAGTCCAACACTGATCATTTGATGATTTCATGATTATTTCACCAAAAAAAAAGTTTTTTTTGTTCAACATTTTTTTAAAACTGGCCTACACGTGCTATAATTAGATCCCTAACAGTCAGAGACTTTATTTAGTGGGGCAGTCTTTATGTCAAGGAAAGTTTCCAAACAGCTGCAGAAAAGGAAGAATGGCCACTTCTGGCTGTGTAACCTCTATTGTTCACTGCAGACTTAAAGCAGAGATGGGAGTCGCTGGCACTGGCAGTAATCCCACCTGCAATCATTTATACAGCTCCATGGAGGACGGCTTCACAAGAAGACAAATAAAGGTGATTAATAGTGACCAGCAGGGCTCTGGCAGGAAAAGTGATTTCAGTTTTTACAAGTGACCCGTGGATCAAATATGTCCCTTTTCATAGAATACTTTATTCCCTGCACTGGTGTGAGGGAGTATTGTTAGAGACAGATGTTGGAAAAGCAGATATCTGCTCATAAAGACACAGTTAACAACTGAATGAATGAATGAGTGAATCCTGCAGGAGCACGTGATGGTGAAATCTGTTTACTGTCTGCAGATGTTCAGAAAAAGACGTTATATTTAAAGTGCAAATATTACTGGCAAAGATGCCAATGTGTGAGATATGTATTTGATATATTTTTGTGTTTTGGTTCTTCTAATTTTTACTTTCGTGTTTACTACTATTATGTATAGTATATAAAATGTATAATATATACAATGTACAGCAGTAATTATAGCATTTTTCCCCAGAATAATCCACAAATTCACACACTGTCCATCATAGTTAACCACAGTCCCATTACTGCGTTCTCCAGTGTACTGATGTGTGTTTGTAGCTTTTTTGTGTGTGTTTGTTGTGTGTTTGTTGACTGTTCCGTGTCTCTCGCTGGTTCATTCTTTATCTTAAACGTGTTAAAACTGGTGATTCGTTAAACATGAACATATGATCGCAAGTAAAACTGCATAAATATGAGAACAAACACTTATAACAAACATATTTTTCGTTGCATATAGTAAGTTGTTATAGTTACAGTAAGTTCCTGCATGCAAGGACATAAGGAAAAGGAGTTCTGATGCTCTTTAAGGTTTAATAGTATTTGTTTACACTTTCAACCGTTCTTCTTTGTTATTCATTGCTTGTTTGGGCCTAGAATCATGTGTATGTACAACAGTAAACAGCCATAATGAGCCTGAACATGATCTCGGTTTCCTCCGCAGCGGAGCTCATCAGCACCTGAAATAACTGGAGGCTGCTGCGTCGGCCACATCCTCTTCCCTGGATTGTTTTGACTGCGTGATGGAGGGCAAACGTGAAATCTC
Source organism: Aeoliscus strigatus (assembly GCA_901007665.1). NCBI lineage: Eukaryota > Metazoa > Chordata > Actinopteri > Syngnathiformes > Centriscidae > Aeoliscus > Aeoliscus strigatus. The sequence continues at coordinate 128,573 of CAAKHB010001953.1, read as the reverse complement.
ATTTCTAAAATTAACCCGGAAAAGTGTCACTCGAAAACACCATGATAGGAGGCAGTCAGGGTCATCGGCGCTTCCGGCCGCATGAGTCGGGGCTCAGTGAACGCGGCCTTCGTCCATTGTTCCACACATGAAGAGAAACACGCGAGCACCGCGCACGACCACCTGCTCAGTGTGTGTGTGTGTGTGTGTCACATACCCTCACTGTGCCTTATGTATTTATGTATATATCGATTTTTGGTTTAGTATGTGATGACCACTTATTGTTATAGTTTTCATTAGACGGTTCTAGACTTTTATTTAATCACCTTATTTCTCTTTCTATATATTTTACATTATTTTTACATTTGTTCATGCCGATGCATGCATCCACCGCAACGTTCATATTTCACATATTTTATATTATATACTTTTTCTTTTTTTTTTAGATTCAACAAAGGTTTTTTTTGACCCGGGCTCCACGTGTGAATCGTGCTGGTCGGTGCGGATGAAGTATTGAAGTATCGCCTCTGAAGTTAATTGTGTTTGGTCTTTTTCTTTTCGAGGGGAATAGATTTCCTCTGTTTATTATGAGCATCGGGGGCGGATTTGCGTCACCGTGCAACTTGCGGGTCGAGATAAAGTTGCACAAATATTGAAAAAGGGAAGTTCTAACAGTCATTATAACCCCCCCCCCCCCCCCCCCCCCCCCCCCCCCCCCCCCCCCCCCCCCCCCCCCCTAAA
>CAAKHB010001953.1:89403-120056 GCA_901007665.1 Aeoliscus strigatus | reverse complement strand
CCTCCCTCCATAAAGAAAAAAAAAAAAAAAAAATGGTGGTTTGTCCTCGGATGGCTCACCGAGGAGAATCCCGCCACCTGGACAGCACTACTTAAGTCCTCTTTCAGCACACTTCTCAAATAATGCAGCACATTCTCACTCACAGCGATCATTTATGAACGAGAGGTCCTCTGACCCACCGCCCTGTTTTTAATGTGGCTATGAAAGAAGCATTTTATTGCAGACTGCAGACTGTTGTCTTGAGCCAACCCTGTGTGGTGCAGGCTGTAATTTGTGAAGGGTGCAGAGGTTTGGTATTAATTAGGGCTGTGAAACGGCCGTGGTCCGACCGCCAGCCCGTTTCCATAGAGGCCGAATTCACTGAGTGATGAACACGCTGGGAGGGGGATTACGGCCGTGCGCTGGCTGCCCGCTGAGACGCAAACACAAAGGAGAGGATGTAAAAAGCACTTTCGTTTCACATGACCTGTCATCGGCAGCAAGTTTTCACGGCGCTCGTCTGAAGCCAGGCTGAACTGCCTGCGGCTTTGAAAATACAGCTGAATGTTCGGGTCCAAGCAGCAGTGAGAGTTGACATTATGTGTGTGCAAATGAGAGAGCTGCGCACTTTATTCAACCTCAGTGCTTGCTCGCAAGACCAGGAGAAGTATTATTTCTCCCAGTAATGATAATATCGCATCGTGCGGTGAGATTTAAGGGTTCGTGTACAAATTTCTAAATGGAGGTACCTCAAACACGCAAAACAAAAAGGCCGTGTTCAAAGTCCAAAACAAGTCGACATCTGACGCGAGGTCACCTGCGGGGCCCCGATCGAGATGCCTTCAGTCTGAGGTTTCCTCGTTTCCCCTTTTCAGCACTTATCACGGCTCGCAGATGCTTTATGGAGAAGAACTAAAACTAAAAAAAAAAAAACAGAAAAAAACAAAACGCTGGCGTCACATGACAAACACCATCATCATCAAATCAGATATGACCTTTGACTGCAACATCACCACTGCAACTACACTTTGAAGGGACTTTCCACAGCGGACTAGAACTGCCTGCTGGAGTTCCACCGCACCCATGGCAACATCCAGAATTTTAGTCAATCTGTCAGAAAAAAAGAAATTTGTATCGAGCACGTAGTTATTTAGACCACCCTGACCACTAACTCCAACCCAGCATGTCCCTAGGTTCACTGCTCATGCCCCCCCCCCCGTTAGCTGATAGTGTCCTTATCATCTCAATCTGTTGTAGCATTAGACCTGGTCACACTCCATTATACAGCCTTGAGTGTGTGTGTGTGTGTGTGTGTGTGTGTGTGTGTGTGTGTGTGTGTGTGTGTGTGTTGTCCCCACACCTCAGACAGATACTGATGGATTGTCGAGGAATTCTTCTTCACGACTCTTCTTGTTAGGGGAGGAGAGGGCAAGAGCTGGAAAATAAATAAGACGTCACTTGGGTTTGTCTTGTTCTTGTTCCAAAATAAACAGAGCCTGGTGCAGAGAATTACAGAGGCCTCGCGACTGCAGAGTATTATACAGGACCTTTGATTGAGGGGGCGGCGGGGTGGGGGGGTGGGGGGGTGGACTGAGAAAGAACCACACTCTTGTCACCACAGCAACCAGATGGGAGACACACAAGTGAAAGTGAACAGGTGATTTATAGAAAACGCTGCTCGGTTTCATATCCCTTATTCCTGCTTCCTTTTAACTGATTTAGCAGACAGTTTCAGATGTGGGTGAGAGATCATAATTACTGTCTTCTGAATCGATGCGGTTACAGTAAAGGGACTTCCAAGACTGACCCTATCGCAGACGATGATTTATACCGGTTTAACAAGGGTCACATAGTCTAAGCTTTTACACAGGCAGGCGCGCGGTGACTTTCTTGTTCTTGTGTGTGTGTGTGTGTAATGTTTGCACATATTTAAGAGCATGAGCAAGAGTGTGAGCCCTGTAACCCATATGTGCAAAGGGTGAGAGTTCAGTTCCTGCAGGGTTTGTTTAGGAATATATGACACTGCACAGCTGGCCTAATCATCTGCGCATATCGGACTATAAAACTTTACTGAGCGTCACCAGAGCCAGCTGCCTTTATCAGAGGAGATGGAGTTATTCCCACTCTGGGCGGACCGAAAGGACTCAGCCCCAGACCGGCCCCCTCCCAGCGGCCCTCATCACCAACTGCTAAGCTTGCGGCGTATTTAGATATTACAGTTTGTGCAAGCACGCGCACATCTGCAGAAAGACACTGGACAATGTTGAACCAAAACGTCGTGACGTGAACACAATTATTCTGACTGATTTACCCCTCATGATCACTCACATTGATTTCATTGATTGTTTTTTTTATTCCAGGTTGCTTTATTCTGTATTTTACTCTGTGTATACAGTAGATATCATCATTATGATGATGATTATTATTATTATTATTATTAGAGTGAAATTATATTTATGACCATATTTATGACCAAAACAAACGACAATGTGCCGTCCTATTTGAACGTGTAAAGCGATGTTGAGTCTCGGAACAGCACCAACAAAGCATTTAGAAACACGGACAGGCGCTGAAAGTTCATCCGTTGCCACTTTAACGTGTGTTTACGGACTGTTTTTAATTCTAGAACTACGTTGCCAGGCAGGTTGGACGACTGCGTTGAATCATTGGACTTCTGTTGTCCTGCTCCTCATGGACTGAGGGGAGAGATTTGGATTCTCGACTTGGCTCCTGGCGGTGTGACACACAAGTGACCTCACACACACACACACACACACACACCACATCCATCAGGTGATCATTACAAGCTGGAAGTCACGACCTGCACACTCCAATCAGCACACCTCGGCCTCCTCCTGCAGTCATGTACCCTTTCCTTCCCCGTACGCAGACAAAAGGGCAACAGCTTCATAACGTCTCCCCCGACACAAGCTCATGGATTGAGATGTAAAGCAATCGTGTCTGACCGCAGGAAGCAGTCACAGGAAATGGAGATGCACTGCTTCGGTTGCCTCTTCAGATTATTTATTTGGGATTTTTTTTTTTTTCTTCTTTTTTTTTTTTTTCATGGGATCCCCCTTCCCTCCATCACTCTTGGATTCCCTGAGTCGATGTCTCGGAGTTGGAGGGACATGCCCGCAGTGTCAATGTAGCTTGTGGAGGCTGCAAGGAGGGATTCACTCGCACCCCGCCACATCGCCCTGCCCCCTCCTCCTCCAAACAAAAAACCCACACGCACAATCCAATTAGTTCATCTCACTCTTGACACACTTCCAGTTGTTTGCAACGCAAGACGCTCCGTTCCTTCACAGATTCTCTCATAACAAGCTGTCGGAGAGGAGAGGGAGAGAAAGTCCGAGTGGCTGAGTGAGGCTATTGATTATGAGCCTTAAACAGACAGGGAGACATCTGGCTTCCATTACAGCCTGTGATGGGAAGCAGGACTCTTCTGCAGCCGGCAGCGCAGGCCGCACGACGCACACACAGGCTACGCCGCCTGTAATTAATGCCGATGGGACGGTCAGGGGAATCGGGTGGATGACATATCATTTAAAGCTGAAACAAGGTTATTGTGGTTATTTGATTTTTCAAAAGTTAGCTGGACAGTTTGTCGTCAACAAGTGGAAACTTTACTTTAACGTTATTGGGCCTGATTGTCGCGGACAGGCCACACTTGGAATTACCCCCGTTTTTCCCCCCACAGATGCCGCTTTCTGGAGAAGAGCTGAAACAAAAACCACCACGGCCAAAAAGAGGAATGGCGTGATTACGCCATGATTATCAAATCAGACGTGGGCTTTGATTGCAACACCACCATCACACAACAATACATCGCAATGCACTTGTAAAGGAAAAGTTTCTGGAAGAATTCCACCGCACTCACGGCAACATCCACCTAACGTCACACAGAATTTTATTTAATCATTTAGAAAACTGATTTTTGTGTTGAGCATGTAGTATTTAGACAACCCGTCCCACTGACTCCAGCCCCCGTCAGCTGACTATCATCTCAGTCTGTTGTAGCATTCGACCTGGTCACACTCCATTGTACGGCAATATTTCACATTTCTCTTACTGATGTTACAAATATATATTATTATTATAATAATAATAGTTTTCCAATATTAAAATCACAACCGATGACAGTCAGTGTTCACTGTCTCCTGGAATAAATGAAACTTGAGTAAAAGTGTCGTTGCACGACACTCAGGTGATGGAGGGTGGAGAATCATTGTAAGCGGTTTTAAACATTTTGTGGGGTCTTAAATGCCTCATGCAAAGTGGCTTAGAAACAATATACCGCATCGGGCAGTATATTGTGCAGTTTAGCATTTATTTGACGGTTTTAATGTTGAAAAAAATACTGCACCCCTTTAACTTTATCTTATCTCTACAGTGAAATGTGTCTTTATTGAGGGAGATTCCTCTTTATTGCTAATACACCACGGTTGAGTACTGGACCACAGACGGTCTGTGTGTGTGTGTGTGTGTGTGTGTGTGCGTCCATAATGCCCATTCAGGTTTCTCACGGTCGTGCTGCCACGTGCTGTGGAGAGAGAACGTTCCTCTTGTGCAGAGATCTCTGAAGCCCTCTTGGTAACTCAGATACCGTCTTCTGATGAGAAATGACAAACCCATATGTAATTTGCCACATTGTTCTTTTAGTTTTAAGGGTTTTCCTCTCCCAGGGCCAATTATTCAGAACACATGGTCCAACTGATGTTTTTGCTATAACGCACACAGAGAGAAGTAATGGTAAAGACTCTCCCCTGCAATATCACTTATCACTGTGGCAAGATGGAGATTATTGACTCAACTGGTCGGAACATCAGCAATGAGTGATTTAAGGTCCCTGCAAGAGTCGGCAACGAGTGGATTTAACTCCTGCAGCACTGGAGAAACGGTTTCTTCCAGAAAAAAAAACTCCCATCATGCGTCATCAAATACAGGACGTCGTGACTTGTGCATGTGTTTGTTTGGAGTGTGTGTGTGTGTGTGTTTGTTGGGGGTGACAGCAGGTCATGTCATGGTAGTGAACAACCCTAAATCACCTCTCAATCTAAACTCAGACAGCGAACACACACGCACACACCGCCCAGGAGATAAGTTCGTCTTTGAGTTTGAGCAGACAAAATGTGGAAGTCGTGAAAGGCTCCGATTTCATGTCCTCGCACACACGTATGTGCAGAAATCTATTGCGGGGTACGTCGCTGTGGATTCCAGGAGGTTCAGCGAGTGCTGCCGTTACGTCTGTCTTCGCGTACTAGGCCGCATCTGTATCATAGACAAAAGAAGTTCTAGCTTTTGTTCAAATGCACTTGTCAGACATTCTACGCCATGAGAGACACTCAAGCTAAAGCAGGAGGCCATAATTTACTAATGCACTCTTCAGCCGCGCTGCCTGCGCCTGTCTGCTGCTCCTGATGGATGCCGACGGCTGCAGAGATGGACCGCAGGAGATAGGGAGTGACCAGAGAAGGAGCCTGATTAAAAGTAGTGGAGCACGGCGGTGGGTGATAACCCCGATCCAGCGGTGATGAATCCAGTCTGGACAGGCTGCTGTCTCATTAGGGCCCGGCCTCCGCCAAGCACTGCGTGTCCAAATAAACGCTGAAACAATCCCGCTTTTATCAGCAGGATTATGCTTGTTTTCCTTTCCACGGCTTTCCTTGTGTGGGCTCATATAGAGCATCCTCCCCTTTCTGTCGGCCTCTATAAACTCGAGGTGTGATTCACCAGCCCTGACTTCACTTTGTTTATACAATCCGGCATCTATCCTCTTGAAATAATAAGAGCGGCAGCACCGTTAGACAACGCTCTGCCTGGCTAATCGGAGCCAAGTAAATACAGAGAGAAAATAATAGCCAACAGTGAGAAAAGTTGAAATAATCTGCCCTCTATTTGTGATAACATAAACAGCAGAGTTGTTTTAAAGGACGATAACATTAAATATTGGGCCAAGGGAGGAGGTAGTTTACATTCTCACTGGAGTAGTCTTGATAACAGGCCAGCGGGAATATGAGCCCTTTTAAACGTGTGCATTAGTGTAATTTATTGGGCTTCCCTCTCGGCCCCGCTGGTCTTCCAGCTCCTTTTTACCCAAACAAAAGACAGGCCAAGGTTCCAGAACGGATAGGAGAGCAAGATCATTCACAGTTGATAATATCATAAAACAATGCCACATTTGCAGCCTAATAACCACAAAACGTTCCGTCGGCCTCCTCCCTGATCAGCATTAGGCGACTCCTCCGAGCAGACCTGTGTGATTTACACCCGGCGGTTTGGAAATGCTTTGAGTGGGTATGAGGCGAGTCGGGGAGGGCGGGGTAAGGCCCGGAGATTTCATAATTCTTTGTGTATGTCTGGAAGTCATCCACGCATTACAATTTTTAACCAATTTATGTCCGAACGGAATGACCCTGGGAATTAATGAGGCTCTGGCTGTGAGTTCCAGCACAGCGAGGTCAAGTAAATCATGCTTCGGGGCTCCAGCACTCCCCACGCTGCTGCCTCACGCTCCCCCAGCGCCACATCCTGTGATAACGGCAAGACAAGGGTCCTGAGAAATACCACCTCATCGACACTTGTGTCCATCTAGTAGAACATATTTTACCGCGCGAGCACCGACCGTCTGCAAAACCTGCTTTTAGTGGAGACGAGAAGCTGATGAATGGGAGTGGGGCGAGAGCAGCGGGACGAGAGGTCACTTTCTTCATTTCACAGCGCTTTGTTGATGTTATGCACATTTCTCTCTCCAGAGGGAACGTTTTTTCCTCTATCCGGGCCCGTGTTTTATTGGATCATTATAAGGAGTTTATATTTGATTTAGCTGCACCATTTCCTTTGAATGAGTGCGTGGGGGAACACATTCACACGTGGGAAAAGTTGACATCATTGGACTTAATACCCTGAAACCTAATAGAGCAACACCTCAGTAACGAGCGCCGCAAATCCATCCACTGTTTTTATGCAGAAGAGTAATTTGTCTTTTCATCTAATGGCTGTTAAGGTGCTACGGTTTTTACACACGTGTTTAGTGTTTCATATTTAAGAGGAAAAAAAAAAGGGTGACAACATTTTCAAGCAACCACGGAACTGGAACGCCGTCCAGATGAACTGCCAAGTGCTGCTCGGCTGGAGGTTTTTCTGCTCCGGTGTCCAACGAGGCCAACTTATCACGGATCATACCATGAATTCAGTTATGTTCAAGTGCTTGCAAAATGAGATTTCATGCTCTGAAGCATTTTTTTTAACCAATATTGCTTCAAGAGATTATTTCTGTTTCTCAGGTTGAAACAAACTCACTCACTGACTGGATGATGATCCTATAGAGGAGATCTGCCAGAACATGCAGACAATCTGATGCTCTTACGCCCTTTAAGATAAATAATACATAAAATATCAGCCTGGACAGTTCTGGAAAAGGTTAAAGTTCAAAGATCTGGACTGCCTGAGAACTCGCCTGCGGTGTCACAACTGGGGGGAAGAAGATACTTAACCTCCAGCTGATGTTAAACACTGGTAAAGTACCAGGATGTGACTGGATTGCTGGATTTCAAATAATTAGTTGGGGAAGGAAAATAAAAATTTCTTGAAAGTAACTTTTTACATTTTTTATTCCCCAACGTAACAGATCACGCATCCAATTCTGGAAACGGTCCTTTTATTCTGGAAACAGAGAACATGTAAAGTACATGCAGTCTCTTCTGGCCTGTTTCTCATGCGTCATGTTCCTCAAATTGAGCTTTGTTTATAAAATGGTTGCACTTTAAGATAATTCCATGTATCACTGACATGACGACAGACGGAGGAGAACTCCCTTCTCTTTCACAACCCACGTTTATGCACACATTCCTTCCTCAGGCTAATACGTTACCTTGTTTATAGGTTCATCCTCCCAGTTAACAGGGAACTTAATGCATGAATTAGATGAGGGAGAGACAAGCTGGAATAAATCCGGCCTGTCCGCGATAATCGCCGTTACATACTTCAGGCTCTGTTAAAACAAACGGAGCTGTGAAGTCAGAAGTCCATGTAGGACGGGATGAGGAGAAGCAGTTCTCTGCACTCTTGGCTGATGGCTCCAGACAAGCACCTCGATGGCTGTAATTACTGTCATGTTCCAAAAGAGATGAGCGATACCAGAGGCCCAAATAAAACCTAAAAAAAAAAAAAAAAGGTTTTGATTTGATGGATTTCACCAAATTTGTTTGAGTATTCTTTTATCCGTCTGTTTGGAAATGAATCCGTCTCAAAAGGTGCTTAGAGTTTTATAATATTCAATAAATGTGGACAATTGACGCTTTCATGCAGCGATTATTGTTACTGTTGGTTCCACATGGCCTAGTGTGTGTGTGTGTGTGTGTGTGTGTGTGTTTAGATTCACAGCCATCTGAGTGCATGAGGTCGAATCTAAACATGTTCACACACACAGATGCTCCGCTGCTCCACTTTACTGGCACATTCCACGTGAAGCCATCTACACGAACACAGCTGTCTCCAGACCGAGCGTTGTCGCTCGTCAGTCTGCAAACATTTGACTGATGGTGTTTGAAACAAAAAGGAATTTTTATTGTTTGAGCAGTCTGAGCAGCAGTGGACCGCTCACTTCAGTAAATGTTTACTGGCCAAACGAAATGTACAAGTGGAAACTCAGTAATGTCACGTAAAGCAGGGAAACGTGGTTTTGTGTGTGGGTTTTTACATGAGTGACGTTGATGAATAAAAGAACATTTAGTGAAGTCAAAGTGAAGCAAATTCAAAATATTTGATACTTTTAACACTTTCATTTTGGTCAGAGTCAGGTAACACCTCTGTTTTTCTCTTTTCATCTTCCTGGGTAAACACAATAGTCAATAACAGTAATGATAGTAATGATAATAAGAAGAAGAAGATGAAGAACTGTACTAATTCTCCTTGTTACAAGAAAATGCATTTTGGATATGAAAGGATAGTACAACATGCTCCATCTGTTAAGTCAGTGTACCATTGAAGTATTGAGTGTTACTAGGATTATGGCGTTTGATTGTAACTGAAGGTGCAAATGTTCACAAAACATGTTCAAAAAGGTCTCATTTGTGTCATAATTTACTAAATCCTGTTGTATATCACCAACATTAGATATTCTTGATTCAAGGAGAAATTTGAATAAGTGGAATGTACAGACGCCATTAAATACAAACACCTGTAGTACTACTGCCGATGTCTTGTTGATTTCAGGTGTTTCTGCTTTGTGAAAGCGTACGGTTGTGCTCTTGTCGTCGCAGTGGGAGTCATCACATCCTCAGAAGTGACTGACTGCAGCAATCACTTGAGGTTCCACAGGCAGTCTCAGCCTCCCTCTGTGCTGCAGGATTAACTCACCAGAGGGACAGAAATCTAATTTGTGGAAATGGGATTAAGGTCCATACAATAACATGAAGAAGTATGAAAGGACTTAGTGTATTCAACAAAAGATGCACCTGATATTCCCTGAGTGGTTTCTGCTCAGCTTATTTCTATATTGGCAGCCAGTTTTGAAAATGGGAAATAAAAAAAAAAAAACAACAACATCCACTTAGCTCCAGAGGAAGATTAATCATTTATGGGCAAAGCTACTGTGGTAAATTGTCAGAATTAAAGTCTCAGTTGTGAAACAAGAGTATGGGAACGATAACAACTCAAATATTTCCAGGGGAAATCGGTTTGTACTGGCATAGGACATCAACTGGTGCTCATAGCGATCACAAGCCTCATGACTTTACTTTGTGCATCAAATATCAGTATATGTAAACTTTAGTCTTTATTCAGACTCGCGCTGTGTATTGTTTGGCTTGATTGTGTTGACCTGCAAAGAGACAGAAAATGTCTCCTCAGCCTTTTTAAAATATAAAGCCGGTGTCTTACAGCGTTGCTCTATCTTGTGCGTCTGCATTTCCGTGATGAGACAGTAATCCACTGCAGCGCTGACGCTACTTTGACAATTTGGAAAAAAACAACAACAACAAAGCGACGTTAAAGAAAGTTAATGTGCAATATACAGTATGTTATAGTTATGAGAATGCCTTAATTCTCAAGAACTAAGCCAAAGGTTTTATCGTGACGAGGAGCCAGTCAGGGAGGAAGGCAGACAATGAGCAGAGCTCTTCATAAATTAGAGCGACCCGCTGGCCCCTCCCTTAACCACAGGTATGATTTAAAGAGTTGCCTGCAAAAAATTAATAATAGGAAATGCAAGAGTAGCCCAGTGACTTGTCCAAGATATACTTTCACTAGCTCTGCAGACCCCTGGAAAACCTGGGTGGCCAGTGGAAGGGCTTCCTCTGCTTTCCTTCATTAATGTCACTGCTGTTGCTGGTATGAAATGACCTTCACCACCAGCCCGCTTGGGTCAGACACAAGGTTCCTGCTGCGATCGAAGGCCACAGCTCCATGCTTCGGAAATAAAGTCGTCAATTGTTGTTTTTTTTGTTTTTTTTTTTTTGCAGCAGTGGAGTTATTGCCACAGAAAGAGAAGGAATGAAGTGGAAGATGAAGTTTTTTTTCAAATGTGATTGTTTTCAAGTACTTCACTTTTCCAGAAATCAGAAACCACACCGTGTATTATGGTTAGTGGACGTTTTGAGTTACTCCAACTACTTAATGGTTCCTCCTTACACAGCCCGCAGAATCGCTTCATAGTGGTTTGAAAACTTTGCTTAAGTCATTGAGTTGGATGGTGAGTAATCTGCTTTCTAAACTTACCGAGGATGTTCTCTTCATTTTAAATACTTAAACTGAATTAAATATGACACAAGTCACTGTTATGAGGTAAAAGTCTGTTTGCCTTTTCTCCGCACGATGACAGTTTGTAAGCGTCACAGTGGATTTTTTTTTTTTAATCAGAACAAACCGAAGCATTTAACTCAAATGAAAACATCCCAGAGTGGTAAATATATCTGAATTAAACTAAGATTGTTTTTTTTTTGCTCTCTCTCTCTCTCTCTCTCACGTCATGAAAAGTATATAGTGTGTGGCCGTAAAACACAGGCTGCCAGAGTAAGTGAGAACAGCCCTGCTGGTGTTGGTCTTTGTGTTCACGTTGGCAGCAAACGGATCGTCGTTATTTGTTTTCTCAAATAACGACGATCTAAGACCCGTCACTCTGTAAACGAGGGATTGCAAAGACATAAGTGAAGACGGGTGGAACATTTTGTAAATCTTGTGTCACCAAAACCGCCGCAGGCAGGATGAATGCGTTTACTTCGCCAACAGGATATCCCCTCAGACTCTGGCTCTGCGTCGGTGATGAGGATAACAGAGCGGGCATTATTTTTGCTCAACAGCTCGGCAAGGTGATAAAGGGCCCCCAGACCCTCTCCGAGGGGTGCTGCAGTACACATACATCCATTGACGTTGATGCAACATTTCATCTCTTGACTACAAGGAGGTTCTCTGCACTTTTTTTTTTTTTTTTTAAAAAAGGGGAAAAAAAGCGAGGCCATGGCCAACACACACAGTTTCACTCGGTCGACGTCCTTATTGAAATGTCCTAATGATAACAAACAGGAGTTGTAGTTTTAGCGTTTTATTGAACGGACGTAGCGCCTCACAAATCATTTACGTTATTCTTCTACTGTACCAAGATTCCCACTGTTCAGTTTGAGATTATATACGTGATGTAAATCTGTTACAACGGCTGCAGGGAAAAGTTGTTCATGCAATCAATGTGACGATACCGATTTGAAAGCAAAAGACTTTTTAAAGGTGTGATATATAGTTCCTGGGAGGATGTTGTAGAGGAGAAAGGTCAGGGTTCCCTCTGCGGAGAAGCTCATCCGTAGACCTGAGCGCCAGTGAAACGTATTGTTTTTCTCAGTGTTCTGCGTCAGTTTGGGCTCGGACAGTCCACAGTTTCCAAAATACAGAGTGTCAACAAGACAAACGCTATTGTTTCTTCTACTTGGTGATTAAAATTAATAATTCCTGTTATGACTAGAAGCCCCAGTTTAACTTCCCCTCAGTCTGCCGAACCAATGTGAATATTTGCCTCCTTGTCATTCAGAGAATCACCCCTCAGTCAGAATCAGATATGGACCCCCCCCACACACACACACACACGACATACAGGGACGAAACAACCATTTTTTTGTGTTCATTTATTTATTTTACAGTTTTAGGGTTTAGATGGGTGGAGATTCACACACATACACGTGAAGTAATAATAATAATTGTAGGTCACGTATATAACGATTTTTAACTGAACCTCAATTAACACTGTGACTTATTAGAACATTCTACCACAAATAAACATGTCGGGCTGTTTCACATGTCAGACAAAGTTTCCGTCATCTTATGACGGTGAACAAGAGGAACTGATGTCGTGAGCTAATAATCCGTTACTGATGATGCTGAACCTCATGGCTCACACACACACACACACACACACACAGTGCTCAGCTGGGGGCCGCTCTCACCTTTAGCCTGTGCGGAGTAAACATCTGCTTCCAGGAAATAGCCTGTGTGAGAATCACGGCATTCTCAGAATGGCTGTGGAATCACAGTTTGGGTCTGGGTCAGTTCACGCTCAAAGTGTCAGCGATGTGTCAGATCTGGTGCCATTCAGGCAGACAACAGGTGAAGTCTGAGACGCCAGATATTCACTCATTATTCCATGCACACATGAACGTACATGTCACGTGCACTGTGCTCCTGAAACTACTCACACAAACCAACACGACTGACACAACATCACGCACAAGCAGCGACAACCACCCATTCTGAACCTTAGTAGTGTACAGCTGCTCAGATGAGGAAGTGATTGTTCAGCCCCATGTGACTGCAGAAGGTGCAGTAACAGAGGATTACATCACATACAGTTACCAGTAATCAAAGACTGGTCACCATTTATGTGAAAAAAAAGATAGTCAGGCCTTTCCTTTCCTTCCCTCTGCCTATTCTCTCCTTCATCAACAATGATGACATGATTCTGCTGCTTTCCAAGTTCGACTCTGCGTGTCGTCCCATGTATCGACCTGACAAATCACAGCAATTCTTAAAACGTGTTTTCGCAGTGAAATGAACTCATTTGTTTAAGGACAATATGGCCGTTGTTGCACCGGGCGGCCATCTTTGTCAGTCCGCTGATCTGCAGCACACAAGCAGTGAGTAGCTAATGTAGTTGTCACATATTTACATCCGTCCAAATTAAGGGTAAAGACTGAATGAAAACCACAGACCCAAATGTGTCTCTTTCTCCCGCCAGGAACCCAAAGTTTAACAGATGTCCTTTGAAGGAAATCTGCTAATATCTCATACTGTACCTGCGGTATCCAGTGTCCCACATCCCCCCTTTTCCTGTTTTCATCATAAATATCACAAGTCATAAAGAGCTTCCACAGGACAACTGTCTCAACGTGCAGGCACCGTTAATCACATGCAATCTCTTCAGCAAACTGTGAAACAAATGAGCTTTCTACGTTTTCTAAACTGACAAACCTTCCGCACCCGTTTCATAAAAGCCCATTAATGAAGTCTCTTCGTCACTGCCACAACTCACGACTTGCTGAAAGGAGCTGCTCTCAATTATGCTGAAGGTGGTAGAACATAATGCTTCCTTTATTTGCTCTGAAATCATTTCACAGGCTCTGGTAGCACTGGCATAATTTAAAAAAGCTCGGGTCTGAGGCAGCCCATTAAAAACACTCATAAACATTAATTTTGCCTGAGGGATGAGAGATTGTGTTGCCCTCTTGGCAGAAACGTGTATGAAATATGCAGCTTTGCACTGGCCAGAATAGATCCCAGCCCTCTCTCGCTTTGAAAAGTATAATCAGACTGTGACGATTTGTCATCTCCAGTCTGAGGGAACTGGACGCGGCCCAGTCGTCATGTGCCTTGTCATGAAGTTGATGGTGGTCATGTCAACATCCAGCAAAAGTCTACAAATTTGAGGGAGGTTGCTTAGCCAAGGATACGCTGACAGATTAGTGAAGTACATCTCTCATATATACCAAAGCCAAAAGATAAATAAAACTTGATGAGGGATGGAAAGTCACTGAAACTCATCCAGTGCCATGGCCTCAGAATGTAATTTTTGGTCATTGTTCTAGCTTGCATGTATTCCAACGAAAAACCAACAATACTGTTTATGTGCTTATAGAGAAAAGAAATTCATATTTGTTACAATACAATCTGTTGTTGCTCATTACATTAGTTCAGACAACAATCTGACATCGAACACAGTTTTAAAGATCATTTGAACAGCCAGATTTAAAAAAAAAAAAATCATGGCGAGAGCCGTTTTTTTTTTTTTGCTCTCCGGCCGCCTCACGGCCCGTTCACATGAGCTCTGAGAGAACATCCAGTCACACAGAAAAAGGAGCCAAAGTGGAAACTGTGCAATGTGTGATATTTGCAAATCAAAAATATAATTTCCAGCAAGGTCAACAAGCAGAACTTCACCCAACCACTACTTAAAAACACAGCTTCCAACGGAGCAAGTGGCCTGGATGAGACGTCAGCGTTCCAACAATAATGACAACCAAGCTGTGGCCACATTTCTGCAGTCCGGCCAAAAAGACAAAAAATAAAATAAATAACGATGAAAATGTGACTCAAAGAGCTGCAGTTCACTAACGCAATGTCTACAGTACATCTACAATGTTATGTTTTGAGTCCATCTTAACAAAAAAACAAAATAAAACACTTTTGTAAGGTACTTTCAGGTGCTGCGTTCATGTGGCGAGCGGGTCAGAATGATGTGAGAAGTGAGATATAGGAGCACCTCTGCGGTATGAGACGGACTTGGATTCCTCACACACGTTCATGATTCCTCATACACGGTACAGTACACCTCCACTGATGCTCGGCCAGCAGTCCAACGCACAGCGGGTCTAATTTAAGGGACGATATTTGGCTCGTCTCTGCCACTCTGTTGGGCAGAAAGAACAACATCAGGGCTGGGTGCTGGTTGTACTCAAACCCCAGTGACTTTCCTCTCAGAGGAACCAGCCTGGCTGCACATCAGAATAAACTGAAAAGTCCAAAACACCCTCATCTTCACAGAAGGGTTTGTGGGGAAGTTCAGGATTCAGATTGATGGAAAACGTCTATTACTCTGATGACAGTGGCAATGGTTGTTATATTTCAGTTATATTTACTGTATATAACTAACCTACTGATTGGGATGGTTCCGTTCCTTTTTTAACTTGATGTCAGGCTGTACTGTTAATGATAATAAAACAGGAAACAGACACAATGTGTCATTGTCAGAATGAGGAAGTAAAGATGCTGCTGTATGTAGAGTTTTCTAGAATTATGAGATACGAGTCAACCAGCTCAAGAACGACACTTGAAAACAAACATTATCTCTCACTTCCTGCATGTTGTAGATTTTATCGATATCTTCCATCTCTGCAGCAGCAGCCTTTGTGTTTACAATGAAATGACTTAAAGTGCCAAAATGGGGAAGTACCATTATTATGTTCCTGTTACATGAACCCTGGAACATGTTCCTTTCCAGCTGCTCCAGCAGCTCAACCCCAAAAGTAGTTTCACTTCTCTCTGGCTCCGTTTTTTCGTTGCAAAACACCAAGTGAACTTGGTACATATTGTTTGCAAGATTGCTGGTTTTCTGCAAGATTTCAGTTCGCTGACATGATGGACCCTCAGTATGTTCATGCAAAGGTGCAACTGCTTTGAAAGACATGACGGGTACCATTACCTGGAAAACAACCACTAGTCTGGCAGGGTGGATTCATCCCCTTTCCTCTGTGATTTATTTATTATCACTTCTTCAGGTGGTGCATTTTTCCATTTTCATGATATCTAAAAGTTCTCTCTGTATCATTCACGTGAACCCATATTTCACACTCCAATCCAATAGGGGGCAACATATAGCTAGAAAGTTGAGGAATCCACCTCTGTTGCAAGAAACAACTTTCTTCCCGTTTAACACCCAGAAGGTTAAACTCTGTTTATTTTACTTGCCTCTACAGTATCACACTTTGTGTCATGACTGCCATAGTTATACATATAAACCGTTTTTTTTAAAAAGCGGTCAGCATTAGTCAAATCTGTTTATTTCATGCTGGGTCACTTGACACTTATCAGCTGTCTCTCAGCAGCAGATATTGTGTTGCACAATGATCTGCATTTGTACTTTGGCACGAAAAAGTAGAATGACAGAATGATGATTAAGCGGTGTGGTCCCACACAAAACCTCCAAATCAGCCTCTGGTGAGTGGTGTGTGTGTGTGTCTGTGTGTGTGTGAGAAAGAGAGAGAGTTTGGTGTTGAGGTGTCGGGGCTGGGAAGGTGGGCAAGAATCGAGAGCTTTGGGCTTCCAAGCAGCACATTTGTCAATGTCACATAGAACACATTAATTTGTAGTACAGCTGTTTCCGTATATGATGTGTTGAAACACTCAATCAGGCAAATCGGGCCGGACCAGCTCGTGTCTCTGGCTCCTCATAATGCCCCATTCACAAGGTGAGCAGCCTGCGCCGGCCTCCCCTGGCAGCGCCGGCCTTAAGAAGTAGCTGTAAACTTCAGCTGCTCTAATTTGTAAACTAGCTGAGAGTAAAGGTCTCGCCGAGTGTGTGTGGCATTGCACACGGCGGCCGGTGGAAGTGGTGGGCAGGGACGGGAGGGGCGGTGGGGGAGGGGGCGGCAGGCAAGGAGGAACATATGCTCCTTGCCTGACAGTGATGGAGTCAAGTGCAGCAGCAGAGAGAGAGAGAGAAAATGCTGTTCCGGTCAGTGAGACATTTGTGCGCGCTGAGGCGTTTGGCAGGGAGACTTCGCTGGAGTTGAAACAGGCAGGACAAATCAATTAGCGATGACCTATTAGCCAGAGAGTGTGTGGAAACGGGTCGACATTTTTCAGCTCCTACATGACTTTGTCAGCCTTTATCTCTGGCAGAAGTTTTATAATGATGGCCAAGAAAAAGCTTCTGTGATGCATCTGAGCAGCAGAATAAATTGGATCTTTTCGTCATGTCTGAGCCATAGAAAGATGTACAGAGGAGAATCTGAAGGGAAAAAAAATATCTTTCTTGAAGTTGCCCATAATGCTCGGTTGTGACACGATGGCCTCTAGTGGTGCACTGGCGACTGACACGGACAGCTCAATCGTTTCCTTCCAGGCATGCGCTGCTGGGTCCAGCTGGCTTTGACATTAACACCAGGTCCTGACTGACAGAGGCCCCGGCCTTGGGTTGGGCTCCTGGGGCCTTCACAGTACATTCAGCTCTCCTTTTAGCCTGTTGATTTACTGTCCCCGGTGGCCACTCGTTGATCCATTTCCCCTCTCAGTTTGCTCACAGGGCACCCCGAAAACCGTCCTCCAGCAATATATTTGCTTTATGATTTCCTGAGGAGCCAATGAAGAAAAACAAGCCTCCGCTCGCTGCACCTGTTCCAGTTAATGTGCAGCGGGCCGGTCGGCCTCCTCTGGTCTCGGTGGCTGGGGAGAAGCAGTGTCACTTGTTCCATGTGGATCTTCCATTTCCCCCAACCGGTCGGAACCAAACGGCGTCAGGGACAAGGTGTATTATATGTGTGTCAGTTTAACACGCACGGGTCAGATGGGGCCCACGCAGAGTCTTGCTGCGTGTGCATTATTAACATGTGTGCGGGTGTTTATGTAGCCCGGCGCTCGACGTGGAGCTGACATTAATAAGGGAAAGTGATGGGAATTGCTGACATCATTTTGGATGACATGCAGATGTGAGTGAGTGGAAGGTCTCAGTCATCGTGCATCTGCAAGATGAGGAGCCAACTTGGAATTTGCATATTGTAAAATAGGAAAAAGAGTGCCAGATTTATTTGTTAGCATATAAAAATGGTTGTTACGAGGGCCCGTCAGTTCAACAACCAGAACCCAGCGAAGCAGATGATAGATGTCGTCAGTGATTCCAGCGTTATTTGTCAGTGAGAGGTTAAGGATTAAGAAGTGTTTTTGTGTCGCTGCATGCAACCTCTTAAGTTAACTAGGTAAAAATCATCACACCACGTCTGAAAAAGCGATCACATGCTAAAAATTTCCAAAAAAAACAAAACAAAACAAAAAACACTGATATTATTTTTTCGATAACTTCAGGTCAGTTAGTGGTATTTGTGTCGCTGTGGTATTCTTTATTCATGCAACTTCTTAAGTTGACCAGGTAAAAACCACCACGCCATGTCTGAACAAGCAATCACACGCTAAAATTTCTACTGGTTTAAAAAATAAAAATGATATTGTCATAAACTCATGTTTCTATTTTTCGATCATTTAACAGGTCAGTTGTTATTTTGGCTTGCGATCATGAGCTGAAAAACGTGTTTTGGACAAGTATGAGGCTCATGTCGGGGTAAAGACATTTGGGTGCTGCAGAGAGCTGAACAGCCTGTGAACATGGTAGGTATCAGCCATCGTCCATCTGAAAGCTGTCAACTGCCTCACTGGCCCAGCTCTTCCTGTTTCCTTGGAAGTGGCCCAGTGGCTTTTAGGTCAAGAAGAGAGGTGAACAGAATTATGAGAGGAAGCATATATGCAGCAGCATCATCTTCCCCCAGTCATGTGTGTTTAAGTAGTAACTTGACAGAGTAAATGTATTCCAGTGCACTTTTTTTTTTCCCATCTTAACTCAAGTTGTCTTCCTGATGGCAGATGCATTGGAGCTCACCCTTGCGTGTAGTTGGTGAGTGTGTGTGAGTCCTTGTGCTTTTCCTCATGTTGTTTTTTCCCCCTTTTTTTTCCTCCCAGCTTAAACAGTGTGTTAACCACCAGATCCCATCGCTATCAATCTTAATGGAGGTGGGTCGCTGTAAACGGCGCACATGTGTAGGCTCTTTCTGCGAGCCACAGTTTAAGAATAATTCCCCTCCTGAAAAAGACAGAGGGAAAATATTCTGGCCCCATTAACAAAATAGGTGCTCAGAAAACACCCCGGCCAGCCGGAGTGATAGCTACTTCCTCGGCTTTTCCACTTCATTGATGGTTATGGGAGTTAAAACAACGAGCTTAATGGAGACTCGGGGCCCTCGGGGGACTAATCACAGCCACGTGACTTCCTCCAGGGCTTCCATGAAAATAACTCCATTACAATGGCCTGTGATATTAATATCAGCTTTGGGAAAGTCAGGCCCAGGATCCACAGGGAGGGCCGAGCATGAGCAAACAAAGAGGAATGCATGGCATTTGATGGAGTGAGGGAGGGAGAGAGTAACGGAGGGACACGGCAAAAGATGGAGAGAAAGAAAACAGCGGGCCGTTTGCGATGAGTGATAACATATTGCACAGTTGCGACGCTCACTTTTTCTTTCTGGAAGTGTCTCGGCTGTATTTTTCTGAGCTGAGATGACTAGAAGAGACACACACATCCTGTTTCGTGGGTCACTTGTGCGGACAGATAAACACTTACTGTACAAGTGCAAACATACACACCACATCATGTGTGTGTTACGCCATTCCTCTGTTATGTCATTCAGTCTGTTATAGATCTGCAAGAACACGCTGCTGCACCACAAACACATTCAAAAGTAACATTTTATAGAGTTAGTCGGGTTAAAGGTTTAGTCTTTTTAGATGAATGCAGTGTGAAAATGTAAAAAAAAATGTTAAAAAGTAAAGCTTAGGCTGTTCTTCAGAAGTCAAACTACATTGATTTAAAAGCTTTTTTGAAAAACTTCTACAATAAATAAGGTTTTAAAATAGAACACATTCAAACTGAACCTTGTCTGCTTGGTGTTTCCCCCACAGCTGACTAATGACCTGTGAGTGACAGGAAACATTTAGTACCATGGCTGCAGATAACTGATAACTTCTTCATCAACACTCTGTGGTTCATGCTGTAATCTCCTCCCCCCCAATAAACCTGCCACGCTGTCACGTCACCCGCTGCATTCAGTTCAGTCTCAATTATCACATAACTTCTGGGTTCAGCGACCTCTGCAGACTCCCGTTCAAACGGACACGTGTCAACTCCTCCGACCAACAACGTCTGACTTCTTCTATTCATTAGCACTGGTGAAGAAATGCTGCGGTTCACTGGATTATAAAACCAGCCTTTCTCCCCCCTCCGAGCTCCTTGTGGGAGATTTATTGAATGAAATAACACTGGCTTCACTTCTTTTTTTCCCCCCCACACGTTCTGAATATATGTATATTGTTTGAACAGCTCTTTTAAATTTCCCTGATGCTCTCATTAGGGTCAGGACTCGCATTCAGTTCTTCATGAAAGTAACATGATAAAAAGATCTTTGTCATTATCATAATCTGTTTGTCCTGGACAGACGCTTGCTCAGCGGTGTGAAAGTGATACGGTTGGATAAACAACGAATAATGTACGGCTGGTACATTTGTGATCCAATGCAACCAGGAGCGGAATTCTGTGCTTCTAGAAGTTTCCTGAGGAAAATGGAAAACAGTCCTAAAGAGGGAACATAGATAATTTCATCACACTATGACTTAATAAACAGGAACATTGACAAAATAAAGTGGATTAAATCAAGAATGATGGATCAAAGTGAGGGATATGATTTCTGAATATTCAGGCGCACCTACGGTGGTGATACGGCTCTCGTATCTCTCAAATGAAATATACGATGGCAGTAGCCAAGGCAGAGGAAAGGTCCTCCTCCAGGGTCCAAATAATTACAAGAGTGCCATAACAGATCTGACGTTACTTCCTCGACCTTGTCTCCAGCGTGAGGAACAGCTCAGAGTCTTTGGCTGAAAGCTCCAGGAGCAAAAATCCATCGGGCTGAAGGAGCTCCCACCACACAGATGTCACATATAAACAGGAGTGAGATTCATATGCCATTTAAATGACCCACCGCCCGCCAGGAGCAACACCTCTACGGCTGAATTGGTACTGTGGTCCAGGATTTTCACGGTGGATTTGTTTGGAGCTTAAATCATTTGGTTTGGCAAATTCAGAATAGTACAAGTACGAATCATTGCATGTTGTGTGGAGAAGGTGTGTGTGTGTGTGTGTGTGTGTCAAAGACTAAAACTAGATGACGTTCGAGAAATTAGTCAATGGTGGAGTTTGTTTTGGAAAAGGACTGGAGGAGTTTGATGGAGAGGAGTGGAAATGGAATGGAAATGATCCTAAGTGTCCAAATCCAAATCCGGTGTGTGTAGGTCTGGATTTCCAAGTGAACTGACGCTGGTATTTTACAGTTGACAGAAGACAGGTACTGGTAAGCTGTATCCCGGTTCAGATAGTCCACACATGATGTTCCATGTGTGTATAACGCCGGTTTCCTCCGTGAAAGCACACGCTGGGGAGGCGTCAACAACCAGGGGCGTAACAAAGGGGGACTCTGTTTTATAAACAGGATACAAATACGTTTACTCTTCAGCCCAGTGTGAAACTCACATCACTTTGGACGTACCAAAAAAACAACCTACTTGTGAAGGTTTTCCTTTCACTTACTTCACACTAATCTATTAATCCACTCCGGGTGATGGACAGACCTGAATTAAGAATGGAACAAATGAACGAAGGCTGCTGGGAGCACAGCCACTGGTCTCGTGTTGTTCTTTGTCGAGTCAGTAGCCTCTGGCTTTCCTGTCAGGTGTGACCTCGTCAGCTCTGCTGGATGTAATGATTTAATTTCAGGAAATACAGTCAGTTACAAAGTCAAGACTCATAATTGTTGAGCCGCCCCTTCTCAGAAAGTCTTTAGTGTGGGAATAGACATTTGTCTCACGGGCCCATAATTCCAATTTGGTGAACTTTGGTTCAAACAAGCTGCTGAATTTCTCCATTCGGTCCATGGGCGATCACACCTTCTGCCTGTTAACCCATGGGCCTGTTGGACTGCAGAGGGGATAAAATCATATCATGGTCAAGTGCTTACAGCTGGAACAAACAGTCCAAGCTGCAGAGAGCATTTGAACCTAGAACCTTCTTTCTTTCTTCGTGAGGATTCACTGCTGTAGTGCCAGACAACTGAAGCAGCAATTATACAACCTAACAGCTGGAGGCAATTTGGGAAGCAGCTGGACAGGACGCACTGTACATACTGAAAGAGGCAAGATCTGGATTCTTATTTCGTGCACGATGCTGCCCTGGGTTTCTCTTTTGGCCTCCCACAGATCATCAACGATACCCAGATCACAAATCACGAAAATAAACTGTGCTTGAGCAAAATACACTATTATTGTGTCTTAGCTTCGTGCATCAACATCAATGCACTTTCACCTGGATTATCACTTACGTATCAAAAGGTCAAGTGTGCACCCTCCCCAACATTATCCTCTTTTACATAAAACGCAAAATGGATTTTTGTTGGCCTCTGGACTCCACAACTACATTCAAATGAGCCTCATCAACACACAACCCCCCCAGACAGAGAGGTTCACATTCACACACATCCACCTTTCAGTGTTGACTGTTAAAAACTTTGATTGGTACTGATTGAAAGGGCACAATATTGATTGATTCATTCATTCACTTCTCAATACAGTTTTCTTGTGACCCAGGCCAAAATAAACACAGAGAACGGACACAGCAGATGGACATGAACAGAGACGCGAGAGGACTTAAATGCCCTCTCAGCTAACGAGATCCAAACTAGACACAGGTGGGAGCTTGTGCGGGAAAGCTGGCAGCTGATTGGTCAAAACTGGAGAGACACATCTCCGCTAGTGAGACACAGGTGAACGGGATGAGAGAGCCCATCAAATATGAAACATGGAAACAATGAATGATCATGGGTCTGGTTCAAAAAGCAGGTTTAGTGGAAAAAAACACAGTTTGTTCATTTTTTTTTTTTTTTTGGTCGAATTTCATTTTCATTTGACAGAAAACGTGTTTTAAAGTTTCATATGTTAGTTTCATATCAGTCACCAACTCTGGGTTTTCACCAAACCTGCTGACTGACACGGGACGCGGGCGAGGAATTGATCCTTTTGAGCGACTCACTTTTTCTCCAAGAAACGTTGATCCTTCAATGTTTTCAGTACAATCGCCAGTAATTACAGCAAAGACATCAACAGCTTTGATTTACGCTCCTTGTGATATACGGACATACGTAGCTTTCGCCAGGATGTTTGGGGGGGAATCCGCTCTTTTTTTTTCTATGAATAGATTTTCCTCCCTGACCCTTCAGAATCGGCACAAAAGCATCACGAGGAAGCGTCAGCAGGGAGCCATAACTGCCGCCAAAGGCCTTTAAATCTCAATTTGATGGCTTGAGGGTTCGGAAGGAGCATTCGGGGGGGGGATGAAGGGAAGAAAACTGTACATCCTTAAGAAAACAAAGAGCATTTCCTCTCCTGAGTCAGGATGAAAAGGCGAAAGGAAAAAAATAGATACATGTTAATTCATCATTGGTTTTTACGATTCCTTGATGGACCATAACTCTGCGACCATGGTTCCCCTCATAATGTTGGCTTCACAGTCTGCTATGCTTCAGTGACCTTATTACAGGCAACACTGTCCAATAAAGGTTTACACTTTGAACTGTGATCGTAGTGTGACTAACATCTCCTCATGGCGAAACCACCCCGAAGTCTTTGAAATGTCCAAAATGAGGAAATCTTCTTCGATGAGTGATGAAATGACACTAATTCTAGCTCCAAAGATCACGACTACGGTTCTGTCCAGCCAATGTTTTGAGGTTTTTATCAAAGTTTGAATAGCAATTGAATATTGCTGACAGTCGTGAGATATGAGCTCACGCTGTAACTTGTCTCAAGGCAACGTTTAAGCACCGCTGACATATGGCAACTCCATTTTGGAAGCCCTGCTTCAGTGGATTCCTGAAAGTTGTCTGGTACTGTCATTGCTCATCCTACGGACAGGAGAGAGTATCTGCCCCATCCTCTGTTCCGTATGGACTAGTATGGAATATATATTGACTGAATAGACAGGCAGATCTTTGGATACATTCATTCATACATTATAATCATGCTCTGCCTCAGTATTTAGATTTGAAAGCCTCAGCGAAAGGTTGAACCATCAATCAAAATCTGAAACAATGGTAGCATTTACAAGCGTTTTTCGTAGAGATGAACTTCACTGGCAGTATCCTTTGGAAACTAGAGCCATAAATTTTATTACTATTAAATGTTTCTAAGGGGAGTTGACAAATAGTTGAATGGAGTTGATTTTCCCCTCCTGCTCTTGGCACGGTGCTGAGCGGAAAATTCCCTGTCTTGAAAAAAAAAAAAAAAAAAAGGATTCGCATTAGTGCTGCCAATCCATTTGTCTTGATGCTGTTTGAGTGTAATTTAAGCCTTTATAAAATGCCTGCTGAAAGTACAATATGCTCAAGGGCAGTTGTGAGCATTTTATGAGCAACAATAAAATTGTCGCTGCATATGGATTAGATGGATGATGACAAATGGGTTCACGTTTTCTCGGGCGGGGTGTTTCCAACCAAGAGTTGCTACGTCTGCTGCTTATAAATGAAACTGGTCAAAATGATGTTGTCGGTATTTTTCATCACATATGTTCTAATCTCTATTTGCTGCCTTTAACAGTGCTTAACCGACTAATGCTTAGCAACAGTAACCGGGCAAGTCAGTGTTGTCAGTGTTCCCGGACTAGAGCACCAGTTCAATAATCAGTTGTGGTTCTAGCCCTTTAAAAAACAAACAAAACAAACAAACAAAAAAACATGACAGCAAACGGCTGAGAAAATGAACACATGTGTCATCTGCAAATCATGAGTCAGTGACATATCTATGCACCCTGAAGGATCATTGCTTTAAAAAGTAGCTCGGCACTACTGGAGTGATCATAGAACAGTGAATCAACCCACGATAGGTCGTAAAAGAAAAGTAAGATATCTTATAGTTGGAGCACAACACAAATGGCCACTGAGCATTTCATAAGTTTGATATCATGTACTTGTCAGAAAATGAAGTTCATCAGGTTGGTGATTCCCTAATAGTTCTATTTGAATCCATCAGTGTCTGTGGATACAGGACATTGTAACTGTGTGATTGTCCAATATTTCATATATAACCGGTGTCCAAAACCATTTGACAGAGTTGATGAGTTGAACTCATCTGACAGGAACAACTTGTTACTGCTGCTGACGTACATCGAATTTTTGCTTGTTTAATGAATTTGTAATTACACAAAAGGTCAGTGAAAGGACACATTCCCACAATTTTATACAGAAACAAAACATTACCAATCTGGGAATAATCTTAATATTGTCCTGCCATCAGTCCAGTAATCATCCAACCACAAGATGATTTTGTGGCGGGAGACTTTTCCTACCATCATTAAAGGTCAGTGTGATTTACGCACATGTTTACTGATGTCTTTCAGATGATCCCTCCCTCTATTAGTTCCCAGATGAATCACCAGTGGACAAATTGGGGGATGTCTCAGTGGATCTGCCATATTTACTGAGGCTGCACATCACTGCGGACCTCTCTGTGGCTTAACGCAGGAAAACCAGATGGTCGGCGGTCATGGCATGTTTGGACGCTGAAACACTCGGGTTCCATTGTGCTTTTTATTCTTCTCTCCACATTTGGTTCGCGTCTTGTCCAGAGATTTCAGCAGGCCTCCGTTTGCCCTGCAGGATGTGAAATATGTATATTGTCAGTGTTAGTCTGAACATTTGTAATACTTCAGGATCCCCTCTGTTCTGCAAGACCTCTGAATCATGATCTGCTGACCCCTACAAAAAAACGTTGATATATAACATCCTCCAGGAGATATATGATCTCGGTTACTGTCTGCCGTGCACCGTAGCTGCTTGCTTTGTCTTGCGTTTGTATAGAAATTCCTCACACCAAAGCAATTTATACTGCAGTTTTTTTTCCTTTATATCCCCATTCTATTAGCCAGCTGGTAATACTCCACTGTGTTTATTTTAATTGAGTAGAAATAAATGAACCACAATGATTAAAGCAGATATGTAAATACTGCCTTCAAATGCATGGCGCAGGGAGCCTCACTGATTACCTTTAAGTAAAAAATAATGAACTTAGCTGGTATTAAGATGACAATGAAACTATTCTATTAATGCATCTGCTCGAGGAATGCGTGTTTGCTTTGCAGATTATCTGAGAATCACAGTGTTTCACTTGTTAGGGACGTGCATGCCGGCGGGAGAGCCGACTGCCTGTTTAAACCGGAGCGAAAATTTAAAAATCATAAAATTCCTTCTGACTTCTGCAGAAACATATGCTCGATCTGACTTGTTGGAAGGGGTCTGTGAGATAAATAGAGCTTGTCTGACACAGTTTAGTTCCCCGACTTTTATCCATTTATTACCCTGTCGAAGCTGATGACTCCATAAACCACTCACTGATGTTTTGGATACCATCTACAGACTAGTATTCATCTCCCCATGACAAGCACTTGGAGCGCAGCAGATGGGGGATGTTTCATCCCTTTAACAGACACACCCCGATCCTGATTACTAAGCTACAACATGTCTGAGAAACACAGAGCGACACAGGCAGGTCAGCCTACCGGGATCTATCAAAGGCCTGATGGATACGGATTTCTTTTTGAAAAGAATTGTAAGCTGTAATGTAATTATGTGTTTATTCCCAAGTCTTCATTTCTTCATGTTTCCCAGAAGAAACATGTTAAATTGAGTCCGTTTAGGATAAAAACGTATCTGTATATTATCTGTATATTTTAGATGTAAGTTGAAATGGTGAAACCATATGGACGCTCCTTTGAGGAGCCCTGGGAGCAGCTGAGGCGGCTGCACGACTTCTCATTGTTTACCTTTGAACCCCCACAGCCTCCTGCTCTCCAAATAAAAAAGGTAAATGTTATACCTTACAGTGGTGCACATCGGCTCAGTACATTAAAGCCAGCTAAGTGAGGACTTCCTAATTCCCCTCCCACCCCTCGTCCCCCTGGGTGCCCCTCGATGGTCCCTGTTAAACCCTCCCGTTAAATGTCGCAAATTGACCTGAAAAACCTGGATCCTTCCATCACCTGTCAGGTATATGTAAAAAACATCACAACCAAGTTTTTAATCAAAATGAAAAATGCTTTCAGTTGTAACAAAGTGTTATTTCATCGTTATAGCTTCCTCTCTGGCTAAATTTAACCCGGGTGCCGTTACACTGTGGGACTAGAAGACGACCCTCTGGGGATTATAGGCGAGGGGGCTGGAGGTATTTATCTTTGAGTTTTTCACCTGTCTTAAGATACCATTTCCTCTCTAGGTCCAACAGGAGGGATTTACTGGGCTGCTTCCTTCCGGCACCCGGTGGAATACAACATTAAACTGCAGGGAGGAGAGAAAACCTGCAACGCATTAAAAAAAAAAGAAGTTATGTCGAAACCATTCTGCTCTTCCTGAAGTCTTTCCCCAAGCTCGCAAGTGTCCCCAAAGGGCCGGAGAGCATTACGAGCCATTCAGCATATAGTATGAACGGGCACTGGCAGACTTTTTCAACATTTTGATGCGTTTAAATTCTGCAGGCACATCCTGTGGTCCGTCAGGCACAGACAGCTCCACTTCCACTTTTAGTGTCCCCCAGCGGAGCCATGTCTTCCTATTTCATGTGGAAATGAAGTCTTTCTTCTTTTTTTTTCCCCCCGAGTTGCACTTTCTCCTTAAGTACGATGTCGTCATTTGGGGTTTCAGTTCACGTTAGCAACGAATTAACAAACTGCAGCAAAGAGTAGACGGGCTGTAACCGGTAATAATACGTGTCCTGTAATAACTTCCCAGCAAAATATGAAAATTCGATTATGTATCAACATTTACCTGCTTAAGAAGTCTGGAAGTCTTTGAGAGCGTGAACACCTGTAGTTTTTATTAGTACAGACGTGGCTGATACAACACCGTAAAGTGTATACGCCACCAGGGGACGCGTTTCTAATGATCTCCAGATTATCTCGGTGAATTTCATCCCGGTTGGAATGTTACTGTGAGAAACATTTAAAAAAATGATGTCAGTTTGATCTGGCGACGCCCGTCTGCTCGAGACAGACGTGTGAACGACCACCAACAGGAAGTAAACGTTCATGATGAAGCCCCTCCACACGATGACTCACGGGAGACACAAGGGACGCTCCGGTCCGTTCAACCCCAGCAGCATCCTGGAGTCGTGTATCCACGGCTACATCCAGGACCCAGGAGGTGGTGTTGAAGGTGAAGAGCCACCATGCCGGCGATGGACTCTGCTGAACCCCCTGCGAACCGGCGTCAGCTGCTTCAAATCAACCGTGCCGAGCAGACTGCCGACCACGTGATCACCACCTGTCCTCTGTGCGACCGCCGTCAGAGGCCCGGACTCTTCCACGTGGACCAGAGACGAGGACACGGTACCAGTTGGACATCTGAAGAAGAAGAAGTCTCACATCGCTTTCATTCGTCTCTGATAGTTGTGTACCTGTAATTTGCATCTGTAAACACACTGTGGTGAGTCATGAATCTAGATTCTTAACAAAAATCTTTCTCACAGTGTGAATGGACGTTATGAGATGCAAAAATAAAAAAAAATAAAATCTTTTCCTTTGTGGAGAGGGAGGAAACCTGAGAGTCAGCCTGTCAGCACATTCACTCCAACAGCTCATTCCGAGTTGTTTATTGTAATAAAACATAAACAAAACTGGAGTGAGAGAGAAAAGAAGGATCTCTGTTCTGTTAAGACGATCAAACCAAGGGAGAGAAAGTAGAACATATAGTTAGGAGGGACCCCCAAGTATTCAAATATGTTCCTACTCAGCTGTGGTGCCGGAAATGTGACCAAATGTGTCCAGTTGCGTTTGGAATGGAGATATAATTGCAGATCATTGTAAAAAGATTTGTTATTTTGTTTTTTTTTTCCCTATTGCAGGTTTCCATGTATACGGCAGTAAATCAAGCAGTGGTGTATTTAACCTGTATATTCTAAAGTTATCCAAAGACATACACACATTTCAACGTCAACAACATTTAGTTAGGTTCAATTCTAAGTTGCTCTGACTTTTAATGACATTATTTGTCCTGACAGTTAATGGAAATAGCTGATTTTTAAATTCTATTTTCATATAAACTGACAGAAGTGAAATCAAATGTCTAGAGTTTCATGTTTGGATTCAGTTTATTCAAGTAAGTACAATTCTGCTACAGTTTTCCTCTTTTCAGGATTAACAAACCCCGTTTTGTCTTTTGTTTTTTTCTTACTAAACCCTCTTTCTGGAACAGGCTCCTGAACTCATGTTCCGAGCTGGAGGTCAGCGGCTTCCAGTTTACGCCCAGCTGTAGTAATCATATCTGCCACAGCTGCCACTTAATCAGCGATCCCGGGGACAAATACATTCCTGGAAGTAAACAGGCCACTGTGGCTGAGTGCTGAGTGACAATTCTGTCGCCTGCTGTATGAAGCAAATCCATTAAAAATTGAAGAAAGGTCACGTC
Source organism: Aeoliscus strigatus (assembly GCA_901007665.1). Taxonomy (NCBI): domain Eukaryota; kingdom Metazoa; phylum Chordata; class Actinopteri; order Syngnathiformes; family Centriscidae; genus Aeoliscus; species Aeoliscus strigatus. The sequence continues at coordinate 90,780 of CAAKHB010001953.1, read as the reverse complement.
AGTGTTTACACAGCGCGCCAGGAGGAGCCGTGTGATTCATTTACACGTCTTATTTTAAACGCTATTTCACGGCCTGCCGAGCCGCAGGCGTCCTTTTTCAATGTTTCTCTCTTCTAGCACCTGAAATGTCTTAATGACATCAACTGACAAGCTCCAAAACACACACAGAATTAGTCCGACAGCTTTGAGACGCAGCCTCCTATCATCTTATTACATCCTGCCTGTGTTTGCCTGCACATCCATGTCAGATCCATTTTCAGCAATTAGCCTTGAACTAGGAAAGACGATCGGCTCCGGTTTCCCATTGCTGCGTCCCGCGTCATCTTGGAGTACTTTGAATCTTTCCCCCTGCGTCCTAATTAAGACCTTAATGCTACCTCCCACGGGGATCTGGATTCCCCACTCCCACCCACCGCATTCTCTCTGCAGCCTTCAAAACTGTTATGATAATAGTCAGCTTTGCACAGGTGCAAACTGCTTACGTTTCGTCTCCATTTGCTCTCAATCACAGTGGATCATGAAAGCTTCACTCTGCCACACGGAGGCATTTGCACACAAGTGGCAAGAGTGATTTATCTCTTTTTTTTCTGATCCTCACGCACCAAAACAGTTTTTTTTATCCTAAAATGATGAAAAACTAACTTTTTCTAAGTTTCATATATTTGATTTTCGTTCCTCAGTAACACTGAAACGAGGATACATCTGTGGACTTTTCGGATCTGGTCTTTTGAAACAATCTTTGTGGGACAGTCATAAAGTCATATACTTATTCTGTTAAACCTCTTCGTGACCTTCGATCCGTTCGGTCGGGGCCACATGACGCGTACAAGCCACCAAGAGCAATTATAAAGCCCAGCGACTGAAAGAGGACCGTCATTAGGACCTGCGTTCACATACCAGCCCGCAGAGTTTGGCTTGTCGCCAGGCTGGCAAATGGGAGCAGCTCAGCCAAGGGAGTCGCAGGCCAAGCCGGGGGGCCGTAGGGGATAATTAGACAGTTTTATCCCAGCTTGTTGATATAAATGTGCCCAGCTTAGCCCCCTACACCCTTGGTCTGTGGTAATGATCATGTCTAACAGGTGGCAGGCAAACAGACGGGGGCCTGAAATGGATCCCTGACTTCCTGACTGCGTCTACTTTTTTTTTTTTTTCTTTTTTTTGCTCAACAGTCCAGTTGGAACTCTCCTCCTCTCCATTGTGATCGTCAGTGAGAGGGAGTGTTGGATATTTGTCACCATCTCATCACATTCTAGCTAATCTCAACTTCCCCGCGGGAACCTCGCCATGAGGGCCGGCCCCAATGTGTTCAACTCAAGTGGCTTTTCTAATGTGATGTGTGTGTGTGTGTGTGGGGGGGGGGGGGGAAAAGAAAAAGGG